>JXSR01S012523.1:51292-66174 GCA_000969725.1 Ophiothrix spiculata
TTAGGCACCGCATCCTTAGGCACCACCACCCTTGTACTGTCAAGTTCAAACCATTGTTTCTCTTAAATTATGTAACCCATGAAAACCAAATTAATACCACAAATAGCAGAAAGTGTAAGCTTTCAAATGAGACATTAAACAAGTCCATAGGCTAAGGAATAGTGAATTTACATCAAATTAGGTTCGAGAACCCATGAAAATATACATGTAACAACACCACCTTTTTAGCATGCCCACCTAATGACATGCCACCATATACATTTTGGAAAAAGGGGTAGTTTTATCACAATTTACGCCATTTAGGGTTGTAAATTCTAGCTAACCTCGGCCACTAAGGGTCAATTTACAACACTCTGTTGAGGATTGTGCTGTACATGTTCTCCATAAAATTGTTTTAAAACAAGAAAAAATAAGTGTGACTCCATGTGAATGATCAAAAAACTTCAATTGTAGGCCCTACATGTTTTAATGCCTAATTTGTAAGAAAAAGGTATTACAATCGTACACTGTTACACGCCACTTGGGGGTGATTTGCATCATCTTGCTCCATGGGTCCAATTTTGAGGTGCTCTGACAAGCTTGAGTACCACCTTAAATATATCGGAGCGGTCCCCTGGGGGTAATTTGGACTGCATTTAATGTACATTGTATCCCTTGCTGTGATGATGGAATGACATTATTCTTTATTTATGATAGTGGAGTGGATGAGCGGCCTGCATATTGCATTGCGTACCTGGGAGTTGATTCCTTTTTAAACATCAATTTGGGATCAGTGCAGTAGATGACTAATGTTGTTATTTTTTTCACTTAGCTCTTAAGACCAACAAAATAATTGTTCTGTTGCCCTCAAGTAGATTTTTTTATTATTAACATTTTTTAAAAGCACCCAAAGTGCCAAATGTGGGTGCATTTTCCCAAAAAAAAATCTTTAAAAAAAACAATCTGAGCAAATTTGGGTGCTTTCCTGACCCTAATATTTTTTTTTAATTTTTAACCAGGGTCGCTCGCATAAGGCAACACAACAACTTTTTAGGCCTAATAAATGTATTGTGAAAATACATTTCTTTGAAGCTATGTTAGGTTTAAAACAAAAAATACAATTATGAGTCCGACCAACTTAAATGCTCAGCTTTGGCATTTGTCACAAAGAACCTACATGTAGTAGTAGTAGAATTATAAAGAAATTATAAAATCAAATATTTTGTAATTGATTGAACAATGCAAGCAAGTGTAAGAAATTAATTTGTAATGATTTCCTATGGGCCTATGTATATGCTACTGTGTAAAATTAATTATGGTTACCATAGTTTGACACATTTTCATATATGTGTACCGTCGCGGCAAAAGGGTCCAGTTGGGTCAAAACCAAAATATGGAGATTTTCATATGGTGGTAAAGCTCATTTAATTCCCTTTTCAATGATACCAAAATCATGCAAATCGGAGCTTTGGGTGACGAGTTTTGGCAAATTATAAAATCGTACTCATAACCGTTTGTTAAAACTAGTTTGTGAGAAAAGGGCTGTTAAAGGTAGGCCTGTTTTTCCATTCGATTTTGTGTGCAGTCTGAATAGAGTATGAGCAAATCTCCATAGCAACCACCATGTTCCCTTTTGTTTATCGCCTTGAAATTTGGCTCAATGGAAGACGATACCTTGCGTAATTTAATAACAATTTTTGGACTCAATACCATGTTTCATTATTGCATAATTAATTACCATAATCGTACTCATAACCGTTTGTCAAAACACAAATTTTCACATTTTCATGATGAAAACGATTCGACATAGCGATAAAAATCACACTTTTTTACAAGTTAGTCGTTATATTTAATTAACCATCTTTACATTTTGGATACAAAAGGGTTCAAAGATTTCATTTCCACAAAAAACTCAAAATTGACCTTCCCATCATATTTTGGTATAGTTCAACTTTACCGGCCTCTAGCGCAAAATGGAAGTTGCCGACAACTGGTCCCTTTTGCCGCGACGGTACACATATATCTCCAAAACGGAACATAATTCTGCTGTAAAATTTCACATGGTTTATGAGAAAAATAAGAGCAACATTATGATGCCAAAATCTCTAAAAGTATGAAAAAAAGTTAAGGCAATCGGACCATAATCCTTTAAAGATCTATAATGAAGAGAGGTTCAAATGTTGGATAATGAAGTTGGGAAGATATATATTTTCAATTTAGCAATGAATTTGTTTATAATGTAATGTTAATTAGTAAGGCCAAAAAAAAATTGTTGTGTTCTCAGCGATTGACCCTATTCCAAAAAAAAAATGGGGTCGGGAAAGAACCCAATTTTGCTCAGATTGGGTGCTTTTTGAGAAAATATTTTTAAAATAGTGGAAAATGCACCCAAATTTCATAATTACGGTGCTTTTTAAAATAAATTATTTTCCGACCGACCGACTCATTTTTTCAGAAATTCAACTTGAGGGCAACACAACATTTTTTTTTCTTGGCCAAATGTTAATTAGTAATTAAGTCAATCTTCTGTCTTCCTTACAGGTTGTAAAGTTGAAGCAAGTAGAGCACACACTAAACGAGAAAAGAATCCTTCAAGCCATCAACTTTCCCTTCCTCGTCAGCTTAGAGTTCCACTTCAAGGTAAGCTTACTGCAATTATTTAGCTAGCATTGGTTTAACCCTTAAAGAGCCGGGCTTTTTCAACCCACCTCACAGCCGGGGTGTGGGGGGATTCCGCCCCCCCCCCCTTAGGATCTCGGAAACGGATCGACGAAACATCAAGTGTAGGATACTGGTGGATAGCTAGGACCCTCACGAGTCCATTGATACCAAAAAATTGAAAACGGACCTTGTATAACGTCATAAGTGACGTCATGTCAAAAATCGTCAAAATCATGGTTTTTCACAATTTGTTCAAGCAAAAGTTGCATTTTTTAGTAATAATGTGAGTCAAAGTATACTTTCACATGTTTTTACTACAAATACATCAAATAAATAAGATAAAACATAGTGGAAGTGCATCCTGAAAACAAAAATCACGATTTATGTGTAATTTCCATTGAAAATCAGTTTTTCGTTTGACCCAGCGTGCCATTTACAGAACGCCACATGGCTCTTTTAGGGTTAACCTTTTCCTGTCGTAGGGCGTATGGATCTGGATCTGGATTAGATTCTTCACAATACCCCAATTTTGGAGACAAACTTGAAGGTGGACCAACGGCTTAAAAGTGACTTCCGAACCACGCCCTAAATTACTGCCAGCTCAGGCATAGGGCGTATGGGGTACGCCCTTACTAACACTATACTAATATCACGACCTCTTACCTTCCAAAACACTATCACAGGCATCATAAAGGTCTATTATGCTTATGTTTCATTGAATTATGTAGAATATTTCTCAAGATAAATTTAATTTACTTTAGAAGTCAGTTTACAGGGAAAATGCCTTCCGCGTGGTCCGACTGGAAAGGGTTAAAGCCATGTCTAATACCACTACGGATTAAAAGGGACATTACAAAGACCACCACTAATTAATAATGATAATAATAAAAAATCGCATTTATATAGCGCAAAATCTACAAAAAACTCGTAAGCGCTAAAACAAAAAACAGAACAGAAGACAGAAAAAACAAACTTATGAATCAGGAAATGCTTGCCGAAAAAGATGTGTTTTCAACTCACGTTTGAAGTGCAACAAGTTGGAGGAGTTGCGGAGACTGCTTGGAAGAGAGTTCCAAACAGTCGGAGCTGCAAACGTGAAAGAGCGTTCACCGGCTGCCTTCAAACTAACACGTGGAACAACAAGTAATTTTTCGGAGGACGAGCGCAGCGAGCGTGGTGGTTTGTATGAACACAAGGACGACGACAAGTACGATGGGAGAGTGGATTCAAAGTAACGAAATGCAAGGACAGCGAGCTTAAATTGGACACGGTGATTGGCAACCAGTGAAGCTCGTACAGGGTGGGAGTAATATGATCATTCTTTTTCTTCTTAGAAATGAGGCGAGCAGCATGGTTTTGTATTCTTTGAAGCTGGTCTAATTGTTCCTTTGAGATGCCATAGAGAGCAGAATTACAAAAGTCAAGACGTGATGTGACAAGAGAGTTGACAAGACAGGACGTTGCTTTTTCAGAGAGGAAGTGACGAATGCAACCAATACGTCTAAGTGACAAGAATGATGTACGACAGATGTCACTTACACGATCAGACATAGATAGACTACTATCTAGTCTCACTCCAAGATATTTAACGGAGCCTCCTACTGATGGCAATCTCAGAGTCCAAAATGTTGATTGTGTTACATTGAACTTGAGAAACACGGGATGGTGTACCAACTGTTAACAGTTCTGTCTTGTCAACATTTAGCATGAGCATATTACTCTCCATCCAGGCTAAAACGGCAGTAATACAGTGTTGAATAGCAACCTCGGTTGAAGTTAAGTCTTGAAAATAGCTGCTATGAGATAATTCGGTGTCATCAGCATACTTATGGAAGTCACAATGGTATTTTTTTAAAACATCAGAGAGCGGCTGTGAATAAAGCGAAAATAAAACAGGCCCGAGAATGGAGCCTTGGGGGACTCCGTACTTCAAGGGCGAGGGATCTGAGACAGATGCATTTACAATCACTGACTGAAAACGCTCTGATAAGTACGATGCAAACCAACTTAATACAGTAGAACTTTTGACGCCGAATGTTGTCTCAAGCCGCTGAAGAAGTATAGTATGGTCAAGCGTATCGAACGCAGCGCTGAGGTCCAAGAGGGCGACAACAGATATCAATCTTTTATCTGCATTGATCAATAGACTATCTAGGACACTCAGCACTGCGGTCTCAACACTATGACCTTTACGATATGCAGATTGTTTAGACTCAATAAGGTTATTTTCATTGAGATGATCTTGCAGCTGCCTCAGAACAACCTTTTCCATCGATTTGGAAATAAACGACAGGTTAGACACTGGTCTAAAAAAATTTGAACAATCAGCGTCCAAGCCAGACTTTTTGAGGATGGGGATAACAAGAGCCTGTTTGAATTGGCCTGGAACTATACCAGAAACAAGAGAAGCATTGATGAGCTTAGTTATAAGAGGAACCAGATCAACAGCACACTGTTTGACAAAATTTGTCGGCACTGGATCCAGAATGCAGGATTTGGTTAGCATACTTTTCATCAAGTCTGATATCTCATCCTCAGAGACAGGGGTAAAAATGTCAAAAACTGGGCCGTCATACACCGCATCGCATGAACGGGAATCAAGTTGACTTCTAAGGCGTTCAATTTTATTCCCAAAAAAATGACAAAATTTCTGCGGGAGATTGCTGGGAGAGATATTAGATGGTAAAGGGGTGTTCTGAGACTTCCGCAAGAGTTCATTAGCGACACTAAAGAGTTGCTTTGATGAGGATGTAGCAGAGTCTATTTTTTGAGTAAAATAAAGTCTTTTTGCTTCATTGATGCATTCCTTGGCTTTATTTCGTCTGGATATATACAATTCGCTATGGACAGATAATTTTGTTTTTCTCCAAAGACGTTCGGCACGGCGTCTATTACGTCGGACATCTCTAATGTCATTAGACAGCCAGGGAGCTGATGGCCTAGATCTTACACGCCTTGTGACCAAAGGAGCCTGTTTGTCAAGAGCTTTACTCAAAGCATTATTATAGATGTCAACTAAGTTTTGAGCACTAGTAGAGTCATATGTGTTTTCACAGGCATTGGTAGTCAAAGCAATAATATCACCACGTAGATTATCAATATTGACAGCGCGGAGGTTACGCGATGTTATCAAGCGTGTACCTGATTTAGGCTTCAACATGGAAATATGACCAAAAATTGCAAAATGGTCAGACATTTTTGGGTATTCGAGAACATTGACAAAGTTGGTTCGATTATTGTCATTGCGAAGAACAAGCCAGTCCAGAATGTTTCCGCTACGATGTGTAGGGACAGTGATGGTTTGAGAGAGCCCGAGATCAGAAAGCAGTGTTTTCATGCGTTTGACACAGGAGTCAGCTTCGTTGTTATAGTGAAGATTAAAGTCCCCAACGAGGGACAGATCACCATTAAAATCCGAAAACGATGGAAGTGTGTCGACAAGTTCAGATACAAACGACGAATCAGTTGCTTTGTTCTTTTTGTTATAAGGTGGTCGATAAAAACAAAGGTACTTTACTGAGGTCGGGTGAGATGTCATTCTTATTTCAACACATTCATATGTTTGACCATTGATCTGAGCAAATTTGAAATTCTGGATCAGGTTGGATCTTACAATGACCGCGATTCCACCTTCCCTCTTTCCAAATCGCGATCCAACAGAGCGGGGGAAAGAATGACAAATATAGCCAGGCGGCGTCATAGCGTTAATGTGAGCTTCGTCGCCAGACGGATAGAGCCACGTTTCAGTTAACATTGTGAAATCAAGATCGTTATCAGTAATTAACTCTGAAATATCGGTACCTTTATAACGGCAGGATTGAACATTAAAGCACATCCATTTCCAATGCTCATTACGATCGGCGACAATCTTTGTTTTACGGCGATAGCGTTTGCGTGGTAAATTAGTACCGATCTCAAGCGATCGAAGATGTGCAATCAAGTCATTAGTCAAACGAGTAGGTTTGATGGAACTATTGATAGCAAATAGTTGATCACGACTGTATGAAATGCGTTGCGGAGTGTCAATCGGTTTGGTCTCACAAGATGATCCACATTGTTGGTGTCCTTGGGTAGTACTTGCTAATATTGGTGCCATAGAAAATGGCGAGTGCAGTGTAGGAAAATTAAACGGTACATTCCAATCTTGCCACCTCCATTTTTACCCACCATAGAGAACAGTTTGAGGGTAATCAATTTGGTTATAATCAACACTGATTGAGACTGTTTTAGAACTAAAATACCCTTACATGACCAAATGAGAGGGCTGAAGATGCCATGTTTTAATTTTAAAAGGCAGTAGTTTTGCTTTTGAGAACGGATTGAGGAAGACCTCGGAACCTGTTCGCACCTGTTCAGCAAGACCTTGATTACCCCAAATTGAGCTCTGTGGTGTCAAGCATTTTTATGTAGGTACTGGTTGCTTGGAGTAGCTGTTTTTAATCTGTGGATACTGGTCTATCTAACACGGTCTATGATATAACTAATGCTCACCTCAACCAGTTTCCTAGAAACCAAAAGTGTCGCATTCACCATTTAGATTTAATACCCCCTGTGTGATCAGCTATTTTCATCGGATACCATGCAAAGGTCAGCAAAGACCCGACTAGACATACCAATATCTTCAGACATAAGATTTAATTTACACCGATTGCTGCAGCTCCAGGATACAAGACGAAAGGGAGGCAAGTAGATCTATGCCGAGAAGCGGTAAATAAACTTTGTCGAGCATCTCCTCATGCAGTGAGGCGATCTTACTCCTGCCTGTTGCTGTCATGGTTGCTTGGATTTGCAATAGGGTGCTTCTTTCCCTCCTTGAAACCAGCTACACTGCTTCAAAATAGGAACCGCTGTCTCGCCGACAAGTTGTCAGACATAGCATACCAAGTCTCTCAGACATGGATTTACACTAAGGTTTCTGTCGAGACTGTTTTTTCATGTCGACATGTCGCAATAATTTTTTGTCGACGTCGACATCAAAGATTTGTTTTTTGTGGGAAGACGAAATTGTTTGAATAAGCAACAATGACCCGTTTGAGACGTAGACTTACATATATTATAGTAATGTACTAGTTCTTTCTGCGTACGACAATATGGATGACATAAAATTGATATTTTGTAACTTTTTTGTTGTGAACCATCGTAAAAACTTTTAAAACGGTTGTAAATGAGGAACAACTAATAAGCATTAAATTATTTATGCAAAACTTTAAAGCTCAAACTGCTAATAAACAGCCATAAATTGACAATTAAACGTAAGTTTTTATAAAATTTTACTTGCCCAGTTTTGTTGACAATTGAGATTTCATGTCGACATGTGGAGATATGCTTTATGTCGACATAAGGCATGTCGACAGAAACCTTGATTTACACTGATGTCGCCCCCTTGCACAAGTTGCATCCATGATCTAGACTTAGCATACACATTATAATCAGTTGTTGTTATTGGACACCATGTACCATGCTAGTGGCAGCAAAGGTCCAACATAACACCAAGTACCTTAGACATAGATTTACACTGGTCCTGCCCCACCCCTGCACAGATCCATGATCTAGACTTAGCATACACATTATAATCAGTTGTTGTTATTGGACACCATGTACCATGCTAGTGGCAGCAAAGGTCCAACATAACACCAAGTACCTTAGACATAGATTTACACTGGTCCTGCCCCACCCCTGCACAGGTCGCTTCAATAATCTAGACTTAGCACACACATCAACTGTTGTTATTGGATACCATGCACCATGCTAATGTCAGCAAAGGTACAACTTTGCATACCAAGTCCCTTAGACATAGATTTACACTGATGCCCCTCCCCCCTTTTTTCTTGGCCTAATCAGCTGTTGTAATTAGATACCATGCACCATGCTAGTGTCAGCAAAGGTCCAACCAGACCGTCTATGGTCTAACATTGCATACCGAGTCCCCCAGACAGAGCATAGAATCTATGGACAGAGATTTACACTAATATCTTACCTGTCAGAGATGCTTCCATGTGTCACATAAGATTTAAATAGGGGGTGATTGAATTTATTGAGTTACGAACAGATGAGTTTAAGTAAATTTGAGTAGTAAAATGAGTTTTACACTTGTAGGTAGAACGGGACATCTCACTCTACGGCAAAAAGTGCCGAATGTTGTCAACTAGCTTAATCCCTGCACCAAAAAGAGACCTTTGTATCCTGTAAAGTAGTAGTAAAGTAATCTTTATTCAGGGTTTTAAACTCATATCAGTTACAAAAACTGGTCTCATATTTTACTTGTTCAGAACCAAAAAAAAAAACCCTGACACTGATCCAACAGTTCCATCCATCATGAATCATGAGCAATCTTTCTTCATTCTCTGATTTTCGATATATGACATCTATAGGTCTTCTTGTGATATAAACAAAAAGGTAAACTTTGTTTTGCAAGACTTGCTATTTTTCTCAAGCCTTGTTGAACTTTCAAGTATTCAGTCCCATAATAATTATTCTATTTGCTTTTAAAGATTTTAGGTCAATGGCTAAATATAGTACAATGGAGCCAACATGGATAACTACTTCTAATCTACTGTTATTCTACAAATATTTTTGACATTGCTGTCATCATCAGGTTTACACCTGAAACAATTTAAAGCAAAACCAATATATGGTTTTGAATATCAAACTGATAGATTTTACAAAATTACAACTAAACTATGAACATCAACATACAACGGGACATGTGAGATGTCCTGTTCTACAGGCCTGCCGTTCTACCTATGTTCTATGGCTAAGTTCTAAATTTATTTGTATGTTTTGTAGATTGTTGGGGGAAGCGGGTTAGCGCCTGCGCGGTACTTCCCTTGCTTTGCACCAATGAGTCCAGGACTGTCATTTTGTTTTCAGTCCATACTCGCTTCCACAGGTTTTTCTCCGGGTTCTCCGGTCTTCCTCCTGCACTTAAAACTGTCACCAGATTTGTCCATCATAATCTGCCCCCACCCATGATATGGGAAGCTGCAAAAGGGTAAATATTACAGGATATGGGAAGCTGCAATCTAAGTACCCATAGGATGTGCGCCCGTAAAAGGCTGCCACTAAATGAAGTGAAATGATTTTGACGATCTACCTGCAGCTAATCATGAGCGGTTTGATCTAAATGAAAAATCGCTATAGATACAAAAACCCAGTTATTATTATTAGATTGGAAATATAAGCCTAGTACTTATTCTCTTCTTGTTCAATTCCGTCACATAAAAACTCCCAATATTTCAGGCATCTATGATAGCCATCTGCTATATAGTATACTGGATCTGACAGTGTTTGTTTGCACTGAGAGACGGTGTATATGTTGGATAGCAGTAGTGCACGATCTGACAGTGTTTGTTTGCGCTGAGAGGCGGTGTATATGTTGGATAGCAGCAGTGCATGTCATGTTTGCCTGTGTGTGTATACTCTGGTTTGGCTTGCCTCGCATAGGTGAATGGAAATACTACGCTGAGAAATGCCGAGCTGTAACATAATGCTGATTGCTGGCTGGTGCATATATTTCCAGTGTTTAAATTATGTAACGCCTCTGCTCTCTGTTATTATGGTATAAATTATGCAATATTTTTGGCCATGCTTTGGCCAAGGCTGAAAACATAGTCCTTTTTGCCCGGGGGGGTCTGTCATAATTGACATGAGGGTATCAGGCGTGACCAGGAATTCACGTAAAAAGGGTGTTTTTTTAGGATCAGGCACGTTACGTACGTAACGTGAATAGGGTCTAAAATCTCAAAAAAACAACAAAAAGGGTATATTTTTGAAACTGATGAGTTAAATTTTCAGTAAATTTAGTAAAATTTTAGTAAATTTTCAACAATCATACTTACTTAGGGTGTAATTTTTGATAATATGTAAATACTTGTTTAGGGTGCTGTTTGGAAGTCCTTGGTCACGCCTGATACCCCCCTTTCAATGATGACAGACCCCCCTGGGCCTTTTTGAGCTACCAAATATTTTGTTATCTTATAATTTAATATAATTTCAATGCATCTACTAATCAATAACATTGAGCATTGAGAAAACACTCCCAGAAAATTGATCAAAATTCAAGTGGCATCCAGTTTCAAGTTTTTGCTCTGGTTGCATATCCCCTGGAGCATGGAAAAAGTATCCAGGTGTGATTGCATGTGGGATGATGCAATAGACATGTTGCATGATCAGAGCATTGAGAAAACACTCCCAGAAAATTGATCCAAGGTTCAAGTGGCATCCAGTTTCAAGTTTTTGCTCTGTTTGCATATCCCCCTGAGTAGTACCCCTTCCCTCAAGTTGGATGACCCTTAATCATCAGTGTGTTGCATTTGATGCAGTGAGACATGTTGCATGATCTGAGCGTTGATTCAAGTAAATTGATATTAAATTGCCTGGAGCAGGCTGTAGGAGGCAACCTGGGGGAAATGTATCCTGTTTATTGACAGGGGCGAATCCAGGAATTTTTAAAAGAGGGGGTGCTATTTTGACATCGCTTTGGCACTCACTCAGTGTCTGGTGTTGCTCTGAATAAATTAGGGTGTGCAAAACTGTTCTGATATACCTAAAAATCATGCATTTGCTGCTGTCCTTGACACAATTTTTAATTTTCATGGAATAAAATCATGAAAAAGTTTCGGCTTCTCTGCACTCTACCAAAATAAGAGCCGGCTGCGCTCCCCTGTAAATCTGCCCCTGATTGACATGGAATATTTCGGGCCTCTGAAATGCTCAAATTAATTGAGGCAACTATAATGTTTCAGGGTAGAAGTCTTTACATATTTGTCAACATTAGGCAAATGAACGATAGTGTGAAGAGTCTATTTGCAAATTGCTTGTCAATTTTGAAAAGCTGTGGAATTTCCTTTTGGGGTATATCAGTTTATGTCTGCTCATTCAGGAGTTGCTCCCCTTTGGAAAATTCTTCCCCCACCTTCCCCTACCCAACTAAGATGTCTGGCTAGGCCACTGAGTATCAAGAGAATATATCGTGTGTATCCCATCATGCATTGCTTCCTATGTGAAATTTTGTACAGGAAGTCATGTGAGTAGTTAGTTATGAAACATGCCCAAAATGCAAGATTACAACAATTAACATTGATTTGGGGTCATTTTATCACTAACTACTCACATGTTTTTCCATGCAAACTATCACATAGGAAGCAATGCATGATGGGATATACACGATATCTTCTCTCTTCTGAGTATCTGTGACTGTTCATCAAAGCCTGATGCGTGTAAATTGATATTGAAATGAGCCGCAAAGTTCATGCATAACCATGGTATTGGTTTACATGTAGATGAAAACCATGCATCAAGATGTCATCTTGGATGATGACATCTCAGATTGAAGCAAAAATAAGCTTTGTTGAAAAGAATGTACATGTTTTGCTCTAAAGTGTATGTGGAATCAGCACTTTGTTTTTAAATCGACACATAATTATGATATTTTGAACCTTTACAGTTAGTGGGTAAATTAAAATTTCATTATGTTTTATTTCTTGGAAATTTCTATTGTGTACACTTTTAAATTTGCAAAAGCATATTGATTTCTATCTGCATTATTTCTTAGACATTTTTTCAATTCAATTACAGTTCACCCTGACACAAACTAAAAAAGTAGGTCAAACTGTGCTATAGGAAAAACAAATTAAACCAACATACGAACCATTTAGAAAAGGGGACATTGTTATAATATTTAAGATCTTTGTTGAGAGCAATAAATAACTTATGCCCAATTGCAAGCATTGCCCCATGCAGTGAGGCGATTTCTTTCTCCTTGTGCTGTCACTGTTGTTTGGATTTCCCATAGGGTGCTTCTTTACCTCATTGTTATGCCTTGAACCAAGTTTACTCTTTCAAACAGGAGCTTACCTGCTATATTGGTGATAAGTAAAGTCTCTGCCAAAATCCCTCGGACAAAATCGATCACGTGACCACGGATTGCAGCAGATGATCGCTTTTGTAAACAATTGGCCCTGCACTCTGGATACTTATTAACATCGTCCGAAGAATAGTGACGCTGACTTTAGTCAGCATTACACTTGTTTAACTGCTAGTTAATTCACATGCAAAAGTGTCATTAGTGAGATTATGCCATGCTGAAGCAATGAAAATCATCTGATCTTGTGAGATATGCCTGATTCCCCATCTCTTCAATTTGGTAGCGTTATACTTCTAAACATGTCTAGTTTCCCCTTGGTTTCGAACCCCTAACCTTTGCTATCACATTGTCCGGCCACGGCAAGCCACCAAGTAGGACCTGCTGTAAAGCAGGTTTCTCCCATCTATGATGTATTTGGACTAGGATGGTTAGGATCAATCATAATAGGACTGTTTGTCATTTTCCGTTTTATTTCCTGCAGAAAAGTGTTTATTGAAATATACGGGACATAAAATATTGACGATATTGTACATCCCCCCCCCCCTTTTTGCTTCACAACTGTAACATGCACATGATGTTAGTTTCTACATAATGAAAATATTTGACTTTTGTTTTCTTTTTTCTATTTTACCCATTGCAGGACAACTCCAACTTGTACATGGTGCTGGAATTTATCAGGGGTGGGGAGATGTTCTCACACCTACGAAGAATTGGTCGATTCAGGTAAGACAACACTAATAGATTTTAACTAGTGAATTAATTTAAGTATCAGTTCGATAATTTCAGACAAACCTTTCACTTTATCGTGTATGTGTAGCTGTGGTAAACGGACACTTTTTGGCCGATCAGATTGATCCCAATGCTGTAAAAACTCCGTTGCTGCAATGGGTTAAAAAGTTGAATAACAACAAATATAGCAGCTATTCTTGAGGGGTGAACTCAGACATTGCACAAAACTTTCCCTGGTTAGATGTACAAGTATCCAAATAGTAATGAGAACGATTAAGGTACAGGGATGCCAGTTTTCCTGCAATTGCAGGAATTCCTACTATTTGGATGATTTTCAAGTAATTTCCTGCAATTTACCCCAACAGGATTTATTATGCGAGAGTCAATTTTCAATCATTTTCCTGCAAAATTATTGCTGACCACTGGCATCCCTGAAGGTATTCTACCTCTGATTTTTCCCAACCCCATTTCAGTCAATTTTTGGACTTCAAAATCCGCCTGTGCATCATATCCAAAACTATATGAGGTTGCACAGAAAGAAAATAACAGTACAGCATGAATGTTTACAGATTCTTTAACAAGGAAACTACATGTTAAATGAGGTCACAGAGCTCGTTGCCTGCTTTTGCAAGAGCCTTGCTGATCTGTCTAACTTGACTCAACTGCATAATAATTTAACACAACTTGTTTTCCTTTCTATTTTCCAGTGAACCACATTCAAGATTCTATGCAGCACAGATAGTCCTTGCATTTGAATACCTTCACTATCTGGACCTCATATACAGGGATCTGAAACCAGAGAATTTGCTCATTGACCAGGAAGGCTACATCTCAGTAAGTTCTAGTACTGTGGATTTCTTTTTATATCAGTTCGGCGGAACTCACAATTAGGATACGTATCTGATTTTGGATACCCACGTACATTTTGTATCCAAAGTGTGATATCCGTATCAGAATTAGGATATGGAGGGGTATCTGAATTCTGATACGCCTGTCGTAGCGCAGGAAACAAATCGATAGCGCAAGCTGGCAAGTACATGTAGAACATCTTTCTTGCATCTATGATAAATGTATCTGTGGAAATGTCATTTCCATCTGTGCAATTCCAGCTGGACAGCTTCGAAACATGTCCTGATAGCTCCTTATCACAGAAGGCAACATAATTTGGCAAAAACTTCCTTAGAATTTAGATATACATACTGGTATGGTGCGTGGCGAAGCTGATATCCCGTTTCAGCTGTTTTTAATCCTAATTCAGATATGGGTATCAGAATTTTGATACAGGGTATCTAAATTCAGATACGTATCCGAATTGTGAGTTCCGCCGAACTGATATCACTAATTCATAAATCCCAGGCATTTCATTGGTTCGTTGCTGTTTGATAGGTCACTACCCCTAATAAATTTGTTATTGAATAAATAAATACAATACACTCATCCCTGGAATTTTTATTCCAAGAATTGACGCCTTGATAACTGACGTGTTAAACAATTACCACACTTATAGAGCATCTTAAATTTTAATTAAAAAAAAACTCTGGCATACATCACATGTAACAAATATGAATAACACTTCAACCTTTTCATTCATATGGGCGATTGACCTGTTAATTTACAGGAAAAGGCAACAGAAATTAAATTTTTATGA
>JXSR01S012525.1:67770-78726 GCA_000969725.1 Ophiothrix spiculata
CAGAAGAAACTACTTGAATTATCAAAGCATTTGGTGAAAAAACTACAATCATAGGTCACTCTGTTTTCAAATTATGAATTTTTGAAGCAAAAATTCAAGATAACGCTGGGTGAAAAAAACCAATAAAATACATAACAAATATCACCTGCTGTAAAACAAATAAAAAACAAAATAAATTATTTTTCCCGCAACAGAACAAAATGCCATTGGAACCGAAGCTCTGATTTTGGTGAAACAAAAACCATTTAAAACCTAAAATTGCCCTCTACATGAATATTTATAAAGCCAAAATTGCTGAATACCTATTCAAGGTAGTCCATTACCTTAATCTATTCAACATGTCTTTTATTTTCCTTTTATTTTGCATTAAATTAATTTATCTTATTTCATCAAATTATATTTTACTTATTTTGTTTGCTTTTATTTTACATACTATGCTTTATTTTATTTTTCTTATTATTTTATTTTATTGTATTATATTTCTTTATTTTATTTTATTTTATTTTATCTTATCTTATTTTCTATATTCTATCTTATTTTATTTTATGTAATTTTTATCTTAATCTTCATATATTTTTCTTCTTAAAATAACCAGGCAAGTCATCCCTGAAATGTGTTTACGATTAATAATGAACAGAAAAGTAACGCAGAGTAAAGCTACGGTCACAATGATCGTACGATCAAAAGACTCGTACGACTCCTTTAAGAATGAGGCTCGTACAAAGTTCGTAGGCGTTCGCAAGAAAAGGTATATTTTTTTTACAAATATCTGACAAATGTTAATTTTTATGAAATTTCTTTTCTGGGCAATGTTAATAGATGTATTTCCCCTTGACGAAAATGAGTTTTGTTTTAAAACAGATTAAAAAATACCCTTACGACTGGTCGCAAACGCCTTACAAACAAGCTGCGATCAATTGTTTTGACCGATTCGTACGAACGTCGTACGAACCGGGCCCAAGAACATCGTACGATCAAAAACAGTTCTTAAGCTCGCAGCCTGGTTATTTGTCATGTTCAATATCTTGCTACGAGTGCCTTGCGAGTACCTGCATACGATTGCCGCACGATGTTCGTACGGCGTTCGCACGACTGTCGTACGAACATCGTAAGAGCTTTGCCATTGTAATTCCTTTTCAAATGAATGCTTTTTAATGTGGAAGTTGACAGAGACGTGCTAATCATCTCTCTGGGATTAGCATTAATAATCACATTTGATTTATATGTTGATATTGACATGGTCGGTGAACATACCAATGGAGGAGCCATTGGTATGATGTTCTCAAACATTACTAGTCACTGATTATGTCAACGAGGATAGGCACTGCGACTGATTTTTAATATCAGGGGGTTGAATACCGTACTCTTACCGTACTAGAAGTTGAAAGTATTGAGTGCGAGTATGCTTTGCGATAGTGTGGCACCATGGAGAATTTGAATATGATGTCACCCCCATCCTTTTTTTTCTTAAGCGAGGAATTTGTTGTAATGACGGTATTTTGTGCCGTAAAATTACTTTTACCATATTTTTATCTCTTTCTGTAATTCTACACCTTCTCTTAATACCCTTTCTTTACTTGTTTTTTCTCTATTTCGTGTTGTATCCCCCTTTCCACGCTTTATTCGTGTACTTAATTGACAAAATTGTCACAAGTCAATCGCACGAACACAGTCAGAAATGTGTGCGACCTTGCGAACTGATTATGAGTAAACACTCTTTCGTAAGACCACCGCAAGACGTTCGTACGAATGTTTACGAAGTGGTCAAATAAACATTGTTAATCGGTCTTAAGCTACGGTCACAATGATCGTACGATCAAAAGACTCGTACGAGTCATTTAAGAATGAGGCTCGTACGACGTTCGCACGGCGTTCGCAAGAGTAGGTATATTTTTTTACAAATATCTGACAAATGTTAATTTTTTATGAAATTTCTTTTCTGGGCAATGTTAATAGATGTATTTCCCCTTGACGAAAATGAGTTTTGTTTTTAAAACAAATTAAAAAACACCCTTACGACTGGTCGCAAACGCCTTACAAACAAGCTGTGATCAGTTGTTTTGACCGACTCGTACCCGTATTAAAGCTTGATATTTCAACATTCACATTCCACTGCTTAAATTTTGTTCCGTGTTGCAGAAAAATAAATAATGGACGATGACTTTCAAAGAATGTGAAATTTTCTGAATATTTACAATAGTAAACCGTTACACGTGTACTGCTTGACGTCATCTAATTAGGACTCTGAGCTTCAATGAGTTTTGAAATCGTGTGTACGATTATATTACTGTGCCTCGGTACTTACCTTTGCCCAAAACAAACACCTTCGGTTTCAAACAATGACTTCAAAAAAGGTGGTGCGCAGGTAATTGTATTATTGTCTGTATAAATAATTCAGGAGCTTTATTATGTTCTTCGTCGTTTTTATCTGTGATCAACATCATCATCATTATCACTATCGATTGCTTATCCTACCAACACACTATTTTGTATCATAATTGTCATTTTCAACCTCTTTGCCATCCTCATTTGCTTTTAGTAGGTTTATTATAGAAACACATCGTTGTTGTTGTTTAATCACTCTTTATTAGCAAAAGAAAAAAAATTTACAAATATCAAATGCATGAAGAAGAGCGTACAAAAAGCCCAGGTCAAATGAAAAGGTCAGCAAAATTGACCTTGACAAGGTGCAGGGCAGACAATACAAAACAAGCAGTTCTTTCCTCAGGGATCGAGCTAAGAGGTGGTTTGGCTTTTATGAAGGAAAACATCTCAGAAATACTTTTAATGGTTTCTGGTGTTATCAGACCACGCGACCCGATCTCAAAGCAAATAAGATTACACTTATACCCATTGTTGGTGATGTCAGATACAAGGTCGGTATATTTGAGATGTTTTCGTTCATGAATGAGCCTTGGAAATGTTCTCTTCGAACGGAACAATGAGTTCAAGCAGGTAAACATATTTTTTCCTGGTATTAACCATAACGATATCGGGCGGAGTTTGGAGATGACAATGTTCACAGGAAGGGTGCCACCGGTGGTGGTATAGCCGGGCATATCGGAAAATATCTTGATGAAACTTGAATTTGTATCAATGGCGGACTCCAGATGTTTCAAAAGATGGAGAAGAATTGAGTCATGACGCCAAGTAAATCAGCCTTGGTTGAGAGAAATGGTGCATGGATTTAGAATATGGTTAAGGGTTTCTTTGTTACCACATAACTTACATTTTGTGTTGGATTTTTTGCCCCATGTTTTGAGATTGGTGAAAGTTGGAAGGAAGTCAATTGAAGCACGGACGGCAAAGCTAAGGTCGTAAATTATCGACTTCCATGTAAGGTCAGCATTTGCAGCTTCCATTAACTTGAGGAAGTTGCCCTGTAGAACAAGAGGTTTGATGTAGTCGTGCCAGAACATTAAACGGTCGGTGGTAATTAGGTCTTTGACCATTTGTTTGAATTTTGGCCAGGTCGTTTCCTCGTTAGCCGTGTTAGCAACATTTTGATATTTTTCATGCCAACGCTTTGACCCATGCTTGTTCATTTTTCGCTTCCATTTTGACTCCCTGCCAACTTTACATTTGAGAGCATGAACGACTCGACTATCAGCTTTCACCATACATCGGGAGTAGACCGAGATGTGCGATTCCAAGTAAATATCAGAAATGCGCGGTATTGCGAGCCCTTCCGGGCTGTGAATCATGGCCGGTGTAGGACCCTTTGATGGAAGACCAAGGAAATACTTGATTTTGTTAGTATGAACATGGTTTAACTTCTCCAACTGAGAGTCGTTGAGTTCATGAACAGTCAACATATCTCATGGATGGGATTGCATACTGGGTGAAGATCCTCAACTTGAATTCGTCACGGATCAACAATTTCTGAATATTGTCTATCATGCAGTCAAGTTTGGTTTTTACAAGTTCATGAATTTCACTAGTTTTACCTTTAAAAGTAATATTACTTCTGAGGAATTTTTCTGGCGTATCCTTAAGGGATTTAAGCACATCATCATCAATGGAAAAAGAACATGCTTCAGATTTCCCACTCCGGATGGAGAGAGATTTACATTTCACTGTTTTAGGGTGAGTCCCATGGACCTAGTATTATCATTGATCTTATTCATGATTTGTTGATGTTTTCTTTTGTCTGATGTAATTAGACAAAAGTCATCGGCAAATGGGAGGGTGATGTACCGAATCCCCTCTAAATCATAACCAAATATTTAATACTTTATAGGAACAATGTTTATTGCTACCCCCGGAGAAGTGATGGGCTACTGGGATCTTCACCAAAAATATGGTAGACTGCCATGGAAACAACTATTTGAACCTGCGATTGAGCTCGCTCGTAATGGCTTCAAAGTACATGCAGCACTTGCTAAAGCTCTGAAAAATGAGGAGAATCATATTCGTCGTGATCCTGGTCTCAGGTTTGTAATCAATATTCAATATCATCATCGTAGTCTGTGGGAAAAATGAAAAAGTGTAAAATGGAGTCTGCACAATTGTTTTTGAGTGATTCTTACTCTTTGAGACCCATAGATTCAAGAACTGCATGATGCAAAATCTGCACCATTGAGCATTTTGAGATATCCAAGATGGCCGCCAAAATGGCATCAACAACATGTTACTAGTCATAATTTGACTTATAAGGTAGAAATTAAAATTATTTTGACGTCAATTTCTCAATTTTAGGGGCATCAAATATAAAGGTATCAAAATAAATCCATTTGCTACTTTCCCTGGACAGTGGTACAAAAAACAAAATCCAAAATGGACGCCAAAACGACATATTATCATTAAAATTGATAAAAACAGACATTTAAATGTCTTTTGTCGCAATTAATCAATTGAAATAAACAACTAGGCTGCAAAAAGAATTTTTGCTCAAATTATATTAAACAAGCATTTCAAATTCAGATAGCGCCAAATATGAGGTCGAAGAGGGTCGTTCTATTTTGGTCCAAGATTGGTTAGAGCGGCATTTATACAGTATAAAGATCATTAAATATTTAGGGAAGAAGCTCACAAGCAAATTATGTTGTTAATATGTGTTTAATTCAATTTAGCGCCCACAATGATGTCCGAAATGGCGGCCAAAATGCAAATTTTATTCAAAAAGTTATAGAGTGGCATTAACAATAACATTAATAAGGCATTAAAAACATATGTTCAAAACAATAAGGTGAAATGGCTTCAGGTTCTAACAGTATAATTTATTTATCAAACATTGTTATAAACATCCCAGAGCATCCTTAAAATTCAAAATGGTGCCCCTATGTCCTATAAATTCAGAGTCAAGAAAACAGTCATAACATGTCTAAAATGCCCATTTTGTTCAAAAAGTTATAGAGTGGCATTAACAATAACATTATTAAGGCATTAAAAACATATGTTCAAAACAATAAGGTGAAATGACAACATTCTATCTATCTATCTATATATCTATCTATATCAGTTTTATTTTCCATAAAATCATATACAAAACAAAAGCAATATTAAAACATTTCAAACTTTGAATATTCAAAACGGGAAGCGGTCTTACTATATTATTATTATCACTAATTGTATTGTTGATGTTCTTAAGAAGTGGATTAGAGTAGCATAAATTTAGCATTAAAGACATTTACTGTTCATCAGAATCCTCTCATCCAAAGCATGATTTTATTTTAATTCAAAACGGCTTCCAAAGTGAGGTCCAAGACTATTATTTTTGGCGCAAAAATGATTCAGAGTGTGAGCTATGGTTTTGAGATTTGCAACAAAATCATTTTACTCAAAATTAATGCTGTGAACATGCTACAAAGGTCGAGCCATTGTGGATTTAAACATTTTAACGACAGAATTGACAAAGGAATAATAAAAATTTTTAAGTAGTAACCCTCATGGCCATTTTTCAGTTGATAATCTTGAATACTTTATGTTATAATGCTGTTATGTTTTCTTAATTGACTTTAACCCTTGCTCTTACCAAGGGGGGGGGGGAGTACACCACTCTAACGGATGATTCCCTGTCGCATGAAAAAACAAACGAATACGACTTAAGGGATATGTAAGTTCATCCTTTGCAGTCTTTTTTGCCAAAAAAATCGTAGGTGCCACCTTCAGGGGGCTCGGTGTGTTCCGCAAAAGTCGGAAGGAAAGGGGGATTGCCGCCTCGGAATATTTTAAGTCGCCATTTTGAAACATATCTGCACGGTATACACCTAAAACTTACATAACTTCTTAGAAACAACATTTCCCTTTTTTTTTTTGGAAGGGGGGGGGGGGCATTTTGGAATTCATTTTGGTTTTGAATCATGTTAACAAGATAGGTTTGGGAGAATTGATTCTGTTGTTTCAACCCTCAACATGCTCACAGCAATTTTCCACTGATTGTTTTGATTAATCTTAGTTTGAATAATGTGAGTTAATGTCACTTTATCTATTTTTATTTAGAATATTTGGCCCAATCATTTTGGACCTCAATGAGGCTGTCATTTTAGATTTACAACATATAAACGACAGAATTTGGGAAGATATGATTTTGTTTTAACTCTTTAAGCTGTTTTTTAATTTACAATGTGTTTAACGTTATACCAATGTTGCTATTATGTATTTCTAAACAAATAATAGAAATCTGGTGGTCATTTTGGACCTCTTATTGAGCGCTATTCTGAATTTGATGCATTTTGATAGCAACATTTTGAAAGAAATGACTTTGTTGCAAACACTGATTATTTGGAAAGTTGGTTTACTTTTGAATAATGTATTAATTGTTTTGACAAAATTTGACTAAAACAGAGTATTTTGGTGGCCATTTTTGAGCACATCTTTGGCGCCTTTTGAATTTAGAGCATGTAACTGACATAATTTGAGATTAATAACCCAACCTGCTCATTTCTATTGTTTGGCTGTAATGATTATACATTTATTAGCTATTTAACCATTTTAAAAGAAAATTGCGCTATTTTGGCGGCCATATTGGATTTTTGGTAATAGGATAAGCATTAAATGGATTGATTGTGATACCATTGTGTTTGGCAACCCAGGAAACCCTAAAATTGACACCAAGATTATTGTAATTGGTACCCTACAAGTCAAAATATACCTTGTAATATGTTGTAGAAGTCATTTTAGCAGCCATCTTGGATTTCTCAAAATGATCAATAGTGCGGATTTTGCATCATTCAGTTCTGGAATATGTGGGTCTCAAAGATTAAGAATCAGTCAAAAACAATTGTGCAGACTCCATTTTGCAGTCAAGCCCAAAATCAGGGTTTTTCCCACAGACTATCGTCGTTATTTTCTTTGAAATTATTGGAAAGTTATTTTAGAAATAATTCTTATTATTTTTGATCATGCAAAGACAAATATATAGTTTCCATTGAGTTTGTGGGGACTCGAACCATGGCTTTTGGCGCTGGTGAGTCATGCATTACAAAGCAAGGAAGACCAGCTAGGTCACCTTGTCAGTTTTGACGTTTTGGTAATGGGTCATGTGCCGTAACCCAGATAACAATCATATATTGGCCCTAGCCGCCCTACATTAGCTCAATATACGTATAATACTAATAGTTGGTTCGATATCAAAAGTAAAAAGTGAAAAGTACTGAAACATCCTATTATCATTTCAAGGATACATGGAGTGCAGTAAATATATATGTTCAGGGTGTAAGAAATATCTGTAATATATATTTTTTTAGATGCTATTTTTGTAACAAAAACATGCTTCATATTCAATATAGCTACATACATCCAGTATCTTCTAGATAACCCCCCTTTTTCATTAATCGTCTAATCGCTTTGTCAAATAATGACCCCAAAAGCCCCCTAAAATGCTTTTATCCCCGATTCGTCATGTTACATGTCAATCCCCTAAAGAGGTATTCTAGTGTCCAAGTATCCCAAGTATTATGAAAATTCTTAAAATTATGAGGGTATAGTAACAAATATTTTCCATTTGAACCTATCTTGACGGTAGAGATCCCAGAATGACCCCAGATTACCTGTAATTCCACAAATAGTTTTATTTCATATGTGTAACTTTACCTCGGTGTCCTTTTGTCCAAATCTTATGAAAATCTATGCAAGTATGTGGGAATAGCGCTCATTAATATGTGATTATTAAGGTTCTCCGCATCCTCCACTGCTTTTGTTAATTAAGACATTAATTAATCCCAATTAAAAAACAAATTAGCTCAACACATACAGTTTTCATTTTATCAAAATATATTTATTCCTCTCTCATATGATACCAAATTCACTAATATTAGAGAATTACGACATGAAAAACATAGTGCAGTATAAGGGAATTTGTTAACCAATATACTAACACGTTACCAAATTTGATATTATTGGTAACAGGCAGCCGATCAAAAGTGTCCATGGAGCCCTCTTAAAATCTTTATTTCAGATTCAAAAGTCCTGACAGGTCATATTTTATGTCATGTGCCAAGGGTACAAAAGAGTACATGTGTGTCTGATGGCTGACTGATGGGATAAAAGTTTGAATAGATTGGGGTCAAACAACAGGGTGTTCTAATAAACATTGTGCATGGAAATAGCGTTGATTTACTCAAAAGTTGGGCAGATCAGCTACTTTAAAATCACATCATTCTAAAGCCCATATTTTTGTTCATTGTCGCTTAAAATATCAAGAAATTCCATCGAGGCAAACCAGAGAGATCGTTGATTTTGTCAGCTTGTATCATTTTCCTCATGCACAATGAGAATCCTGTAGTTAAGCATGTAATCAGAGGGCATGAAAAGATCTATGCGAAATCGACGCTTGAGGAATTTACTGTAAATGATCTCTCATGCTGTTAGAGTCAAAGATAATCGAACAAGGTGTGTCACCAGATAATGGAGACAGATTGAACGATGTACAGGAGGTTAATAACAAGAAAAAATGATATAAACATGTGAAAACGAACACTAACATGACTTGTAAGAACTCTCGGAATAGAACCAAAATAACAAAAATCTAAAACAACACATTGCATATTAAATCACTAATAATACACATATTATGTCATTATTATATATTATAATGGTTAAATAATAAGACACAACATTGTGTTTGTGATTTTAGAATTTTTAGAAGCAATGCGAGCAGCCAGATTTATTCAAAGATTTTTGATTACAAGATTTCTCGCAGTTTTTCCTTTTTTGCGTATTTGCAACTAATACTAACCCAGTGATGGACTCACTGCATTTGATCTGAAATAAGACATAAGACAACCATCTGTTCAATTTTCGGTGCAATTATATAAAAAGAATATAGTTTACTTTATTAGACTGTGTTCTCAGTTTCTTAAAGTAGAAAAAAAAAAACATCTTTGGCTTTTCATGTAAACAATATGAAGCATTGAGTAATTTTGTCAATAAACCTATTTTACAGCCTCTGTGCATATTTTCGAATAAGAAAAAAAATCATATGTATATAATATAGAGAAAATGAAAAAAAAAAAAAAAAAAAAAAGGAAACATACCCAAAGTGGCTGCATATGATTACCTTTTCAATAATATTGACGAAAATAAATGAGGTGACTTTGTCATTGTAAACTATATAACTGTAATGTTGTGAAGACCTTTTCGATGTTCTTTGTGATCATGCTTAACCATGATAGGATTCCCATTGTGCAGAAGGAAAATGACATAAAAACCAGAGAAAATCTATGATATCTCTGGTTTGCATCGATGGATTTTCCTGATATTTTCAACGATGATGAATAAAAATATGGTCTTTAAAACATCAACATTTTGAGGTAGCTGGTTTGCCAGACATCTGAGAAAATCAGCGCCGGTTGAACCACCCAGAAAAGGCCAGAACCGACAGGGAGTCGCCGGTTGACTTTTGAAGCGGCCCTTATATTTTTATCCAATAATTATTTTTGTAACCCTTTTGTTCCCACTTCAAACTCTTGACTACAGATCAGTATTTATAAAAAAATCTAACAAGCTTGCCAAAGAGGGTGACAGGATAAATATGACCAAATTGGCAGATACTCTTCAAACTATTGCTGATGATCCAGATGGGACATTTTCTTTCTATAAGGGCACTTTGGCTGATAAGATAGTACTAGAACTATCGCAACGTAGGTATTCCAAGTACCCTATATGCGCTAATACGCAGTTATGTAGCTGTCAGTCGCACATCAACATATTAGGGTTCAAGGTACTTATGACTAACGTACAAATGTGTCACGTCCTGAAAGTATGCTTAACGGACAGCAACGTAAGAATTAATTAAATTAATTGAACTAATTAATTAAACGTATCCCTTACGTACACCACCGTATGGATAATGAATTAATCATGCTTCTAATGATTGCATAACGAACGTATGTATGGAACACAATAATACTTGTAGGCGAACGCTGGGCTCTATTCGCACTAGCAGTTAGAGCAATACACCTCGAAGTTAACCCTTGTGCGGGTTTTTCTTGCTTCAGTGTGCCAGCTCGGCCAGCTACTCTTTTCTACAGGGGCTAGCTTTGGTTCAGGTCTGTTTGAAGGACGTTGAATGTTTTACAAATGTTACAAATGAATTGTTTAGGAAATTTTACTACAGTTTGATAAGGTAATGAGCTTCGTTGGCTCAGTGTACAGGAAGATATTGTTTTTTTAAATTTATCTAATGAGCTATAATAACTGGTGTCATTATGTCAGTACATTCCTGATACTAATTTATTAGATATTAGCACTGTCTGGTCAGACATAAACCAAACAAAAAAACAAAACAAAACAAAACCTACATAAACAATGTAATTGTAGCAATGGGTAGTAACACCAAAACCTGAATCGCAGAAGTTTGATAAGGAAACCACAAAAGGATTTTACCAATGTTATCATAGTGCTAAAATTCCTTTAAAATAAAACTGGTACGAGATGAATTGATACAGTGGCGTAGCCAGGTTTTCGAAACTGGGGGGGCCACAACATGAAGATGAACCGACAGAATTGTATTGA
>JXSR01S012525.1:103402-131189 GCA_000969725.1 Ophiothrix spiculata
ACATTTCTGGTCTACTTTTTACTATTTTTGGATTCTCATTTTATTACTATTATGTTAAACTTGTCAAATATGTTAAAAAAGTTTTTTAGCTCATGGCAACCATCAATGGACTCTCTTACCCCTTAAGGGTAAATGACCTCCATCTGCTCAGGAAAATGTGAATCCTAACTATTTTTTAATCATGAAAAGATACATAGTTTCCACTGCACTTGCAGGGAATCGAACCATGAATAATGGCAGGGGTTAGTCATGCATTACGAAGCGAGAGATCTACGGCTGAGTTATCCAGGGAGCATTGAGATCGTGAACTAAAGTCTAAAACATAAATATTAGAATGCCTTATTTTCCCTTTGTTTACATAAAAATTGCAATTTTTGCCTCAATTGAATGCTCAATTTGTAATTAAATTGTGCTAATGCGTTTATCAGACAGAATATACCAGGTGTCCCAAAAAATGGTTACATGTAGAAAAATGATCGTGCGCAAAATCTATAGTAGTTGGAGAAACGAAACTTTGCACAAATTATATTACAACCCTCTTCTAGGTACTCGTAAATATGACAGCACTATTATATTTGGAATTATTAACAAAATTAGACACCTATGTCAGAAACACATTTATTCAAAATTCAACATAAGAATACGCGTTTTGTGTTATCTTAATGTGCAACTTTTTTAAACTGATAGTGAAGAATCAAACTTTGTATGAAAACAAATTTGGTAAAATTTTCAAGGAATATTAATTGAACTCTCCTCCAGTATATCTATTATAAAAATTATGGATACCTGCATTCCAGAATGAGTGGTTTATATCGAACCAGTCAATCAAATTGTGGCGCGAAAGTTGAAGAATACTGCAATAAGCATATTCAAGTTTTCACGGGTAACATTAATTCTTTAACTGTTTAAATTGTGTGTAAATTTTCAATAATCATCTGCAATATATGACGCTTAAACTTACAAGACATGTTTAAATCATAATTTTCTTTATTAATTAACAAACGTCCGATAAAAATCCGCTATAGCAAAATTTAGAATCGGTGACCATTTTTGCCCTTAATCAGATCTCGGACATTAGTTTAGAACCTGAGGTTATTTATGACGTCATAATTACGTAACAGCTTATCGGATTTTTATGAATTTGGTATCAATGGAAAGAAGAGACCCTACCCTATGATATGGTATATTAAAGCAACTTGGCTCTTGTCCTGTACATTTTAAGTTCACATGGGCTTGGACAAGGGATAAAATTACATCAAACGAACATTCGTACGGTCTTATTGACGTTTGAAAAAATATGTTCCTGACATAAGTATCTATCTTTGTTGATAACTCAAAATATAATAAGGTTGTCATAATAAAATTTTTCGAGTATCTAGATGAGGGATGTAATATACTGTGTGCAAAGTGTCGTTTCTCTAACTACTATAGTTTTTGCACACGGTCATTTTTCTACATGTAACCATTTTTTGGGACACCTGGTAGATATTGTAGATACTAAAAACAGGCAATTCACAGCTCAAACAGTGCGATTTCGGAGTCGTAATTTTCGTCTGGTTTTCGGGCAAAACAACGCGGATTTGTTACAGTATCATTCAAAATCAACACCACATACATGTATTTATAAAATATTATTTGTAATTCAATAAGAAATATTAAGCCTACAATCTGTCAAAATTTGAAATAATCGAATTGTTCGAACATCATGAAATTATGAGGTTTTGACGAAAAAGACGTCAACTTTTCGAAGTAGTCTATTGACGTCATTTTAACCTTGATAATGGACGTGAAATCACGAGTAAAGATTCACGTATAAACTAACGACTCAATTCCATATGTACGCCAAAAAATGTGATTTTCTGATATGTGTAAGTAGGTAAAAGCTTGCAGTAAAAATGACATTCAGCCGAGCGAGACGATTTAGGGACTGTAAGTGGATAGAACTTATTGATGAATGCGTTGCTTGATAAAAAAAAAACACAACTTCTAAATCTGTATGTTACAATGCACTAGGTAACTTATCTATTCCTTTTCCTGCTCAAAACAGCCGTAAAGTCGGTCAACTGCATCTTGTGTGTTAGGTGCATGTAGCAATGAGTTATTGTTAATTATAGTTATATCGAGACAGATGCTAAACGTTAGGCAAAGGATAATCGCACAGATTCAATTGAAAATAAGGGTTTCTGTTGAGCAAAATAGCCTCACTTGTGAAAATTATATTTCCCCGCTGCATAAAAACGCAAAAACAATCGAAACTAGGCATTTCAGTATATTTCTTACATATTTTGTGTTCATTTTAATGGAACAATACGGTGTACTATCTGAGGAGGGGTTCGGGTAGGACGTCAAAGTTGTTGTTTAGGGGATGTTGGTGATACCCTTATAGATGAAGATTAAAAGTTCGATGCGATTTATGAGTAAGAATCTTTTATTGATGAAGTAAGTTTATATAATAAACAAAGGAGAATAAGAGCAACAAAGCAGTTGATTGTGGCAATAGTAATTAATAGGCTCATTCTCCGATAAACCGTGCAACTTTGGTTAGAGAAATGTTGAAATTTCGACTACTAATATAAACTCATGAAAAACATACAAAAATCATAAACTCTTATGGTTTCTGAAGAAGAAAAAGTGCATGGGAGATGTTTTAAAAATACTTGATTTTTTAACCATTGTATTCCCTATACCTAAATTTCGTATCTGTCGTTTCGTATCTGTTGGAATCTTTTTTTTAATATTCATTATTGAGAAAATTAGTTTTCTTACAAACTTGATCTTTACACTAAATTAGGAGTTCTACACATACTACACTGTGGTGTAGTATTAAGCTCATTGTGTACCGCGTTTTGCGAGAAGGCAGCAAAATGTGCGTTTTGTATCCGTCGCGACGTGACAGTCACATAGGTTTTTTTTGTTATTAATATCCTTGTAAATCATTACTGTAAATATATAATTCTATATAACATATATGTTATTCAACACTGAAGTTTACTTGATAAACCTAATGCGGAATCATCCATCAACAAATTCATTTTCACACTTTGTTATCGATTTTAGAATCTGTTTCGTATCTGTTTGCAATATTGGCGACATGCTTTAAAAAGCTCTTATGCCATATCAAATACTTAATATAATTAAACTTTATATGTCATTATCAATATCTATTACGGGCTGTTAAATAGCGTGCACTGCGTTTGATATGCCCGAATATTTTAGGAACGGGGGCACATAAAACATAAAAAGTATGGCTGGCGACATGGGGAAAAGTAACGATTTTGCATTTTCAGATTAATCGTTATCTACTTTCCTGGAATGATAAATTGTTTAGCTTCACATATGTTACTAATGTGACTCTTAGGTATCACCTAAGCCACTCAAATCATTTGTAATAGGTTTAACAACGTTAAACAAGCAACACGAACATGAGCGACACCAAAACGGCAAAGTTGCACAGTTTATCGGAGAATAAGCCCATAGATGAATTTCATATCTTAAGTCTTATCTGTTATTTTGCCATTCTATTTTGTATCATTATTTTATATAGGTGATCGAATTTCTAAGGGACAGAGATCATCGCACGCGTGAACGACCCAATGGAATCGGACAGCCGAAGCTTGGAATCGTGCAGCTTGCCGCCAGGAAGGGGTACAATCTTTATGGATATTCTGATAAACGAAAGAAAGGTGCAAAAGCTGCTGGATTATAGGGCTTTTTATAGTATAATTAATGTCACATGAAGGAAAACGATTCAAACACACAGCTTCAGGCAAAATGTAATTACGGTTATAGTGTAGTTTGCTGATTGAAAGTCGAAAAATGTGTGTGAAATCTTGTTTTTTTTTATTGTATTTTTATATTGTTCATGCCCCGGGGGCCGCCTCCATTGACCAGTGCACTGCAAAAACTGCGGTATTAAATCTAACACCACGGGTGTCACTATAAGACCACACCACCAATGTACGATATGACACTGCGTGGTGTTAACTTTACACTGTAACAGTGTCATAGTGTCAAAATTAACGCCACGCAGTGTCACATCATAAATTGTAACACCAATGTTGGTGTTTATTTAACACCAGGTGGTGTGGTCCTATAGTGACACCCGTGGTGTTAGATTTAACACCGCAGTTTTTGCAGTGTGGATATTATGCGCGATCATAGGGTTTCAAAAAGCAAATTAAACAAGTATTTTCCAGGTTCGGAAAATGCACCCCTTAACAAGTAATATATGTGTGAAACCGAACCCTTAACAAGCATTCGGTGCAAAACCTAACTCTTAGCACGTATTGAGTGTGAAAGTGTACACGTAACAAGTATTTAAAATAGCTTGATGAAATCAGATCAAAACGGCAGTCATTACGGTTTGACAATTCTTCCAATACAACGCATGCATTCGCTGATTTTTTTTGCTACATATGCCATCCCTTTTTGTTACATCACTCATGTATTGTTAATAATATCATATAACATGATTTTGACCGGGATTCGAGCACTCATAAAATCGGACCCTAAAACGTATGCTTTTGCGCGAAAAGTACACAATTTTTTCAATATTTTCGTGTTTTGATACCCTTTCAACGTAAAGCACGTAACATGCCCAATCTTTTAAAAAAACTAACCTTTTTACGTGATTTTGTGGTTGCACATGATATCCACTGGTCAATGGAGGCGACCCCCGGGGTACATGCGTTGAAAAGGACTTTGGTTTAGCTCCAGAAGTATATTGGTCATTGCACAAGTGAGTTTTACTCAATACTATTCAGGAGACCGAGATAAGAGCAAAAATGAGGATAGTTTGATAGTAGCTACATTATCCCTTGACAGTTCATTTAAACCAGAAACGAAATGATATAGTGCAGAAAGTAATGTCACGCACTGCATGCACTCTTAGAAAGAAAGGATCAAATATGAGACAAAAAGGATCAAATATGAGCTTACCCTTTAAGGATCAAAGTGATCCAAAAATAAGGATCAAAATTCTTGATCCGAAAAAAGGATCAAATATTTCTTATAAAAAAGATCTGCCTAAAAACATCTCACTGAAGTGACCCTAGCAGGGTTTGAACCCACGCTGCATACACCATGTACACCATGTTATTACGAGACCAACGCTCTAACCACTCGGCCACGGAACAGGCAGTTATCAAGTGTGATGAAATCATCGTATTTAGACCATTGTATACATTCCCGGCTATGTATTGGATATGGGTGTACTCAAATATGAAACAAAAGATCACGTTAGATCCAAACGCGGTATCAAATATGAGCTCATCCTTTCCGTATCAAAGTAATCCAGAAATACGGATCAAAACTTTGATATTGTAATCAAAAAGGATCAAAATAAAATGATCCTAAAATCGGATCAAAAATGATCCTGGTGAATTTGATCCATTTGTATATATTGATCCGAAAAAGAATCAAAACGATCCACGTTGGATCAAAAGTGATCCTTAAAGGATCAAAATAAAATGATCCGGAAAACTACTCGTATATTTGATCCCGGCCTAGTAAGAGTGTTACCTCTGTGGCATGTTTCCTTACTTAAGTAAACAACAAGAAAGAAATTAATACCTCAATGAAAATTGAATGACTATAGGTTCCTATGATTTTAAAAATTTGAGCGGTTTTGAATGGATCCGAATGGAACCTATACATTTTCTAAGATCTAAAATAAATTATGTGAATTAAAAAAAGTTTTCAGATATTCGCAGCAATTTTTGGACACCCTTTTATTTCCTTGCTCTTGCAATTCCATCGTTTTCTTGTCCTTTCCAAGTTTTCCAGCTTGCTTTCCTAATTCCCTTTTTTTGTTTTTGTCAGAATGTTTAGTGGAGAGGGAAAGTCTGTCCCCTGCCTCCTGCCATAAGCCACCATTCACGAGCAAAGCAAATGTTTGATGCCACTGTGTTGGCTTTCACGCACTCGATAAATGGCCACCCCGCAGACCCATATACACGTATTTTTACTTATCATTACTGCTTTTCTCTCTTTTGCCTCAATGAAGCAGACATACGCCATTTATTTCTTGTCATATATTTTGTCTTTTCTTCTTTTTTTTACAATTTTACATTTTCCATGCTTTTAAAGTATTTGTTTACAAATTGTTTCATCCAAGTCAATTTTTTTCCACTGATATAAATTAACTTTTTTGTGTTTATAATATACTCAGTAAATCTTGCAATTGCATAATAAAATCTTGTAATTCAATATTTTGTTTTATGATGAGTTATAATTATTTCATAAAGGTTGTTGATTTCATACATAAAATGTATTTGCGGTGAAACGAATTTGTTTTATTCGACTTGTTGCCATTTTAAGGAAGCACCATTAGATATCAAAGGGAGGGGGTAAGAAGTTTTTTGGGAAATTCCTCCTTGAATTCAGAGCAAAAAAAAAAAAAGATAAAAAAAATCATCCTTCACCAAATCCCAGAGGTTAGCTACACCAAGTCCCAGTCATTTGGTGAATCGGTGAATTAAATATATGTCAAGTCATCAAGATTAGCTATGGATAAAGGTCATGTGTGATGCAACCAGGGGGAAACCCCCACATGTAGCACCCTTTATTGTAAGTATTTTGATTTTATCTTTATTGTAAGCGTTTTGACCTGGTAGAGACCTATGAAATAAGTAACATGTAGGTTGTGCCAATGGGACTTAGTGTAACTCACACCTGAGACTTGACGGAACTTCATGAGGGATTACTCGCAGCCGGGCATAACTCTCGAGCTCTCCTGGGGTATAACTCGCTTTTTCATAACTTTTTTTTTTGACTCAAGAAATAAGAAAAACTTGAAAAATCTCCAAAAAAATACTTGTTTCCCCCTTCATGTTTGCTATTATATTAAACCAGAAAGGTGTCAAAATATATATACATGGCAACACTAGTACTTCATTTTTCACTTGACAAATCCATATACTCGCAGGCATCGTCAACAAGCATGGTACAAACCTCAAACATACAAGTTTTCAAAAGCTATTCATGTATGCTCACTGACACCAAGTCAGTCAAATTTTAGGCTGTCTGTTTAAGCTTTCGAACCTCGGAGACTTTTTAAGAAATTAAGATGGCGGAGCTTAGGGGAAATAAGTCCAAGGAAAGCAGTGAAGATGTGAGAAAAACTATTGATAAAGTTTAGGACAGAGGGCAGGATAAAGAAGGAGATAGCTAAGCTTCAAAATAATCCAATCAGTTGGGTACAGCGATTACGTAAACACACGAGAAATCTGTTCAAAACAAATTGCTTTCTTGACTGGTATTGGGCCCACTACGGGTCCCGAAGGCCATTGACCTCTATGGGGCAATAATTTGTTGAGAATAATGACATCAAAAGGCATATATTTGAAACTATGTCAGGGTTAGTGCCAAGAAATGTTATCAATAAATATAAACTTCTGATATAACATTAATAGATTTGTGTTATCGTTTATTCATTCAAATTTTCAGGGGTGGCAATTATTTTGCACACCTTATATAACTCACGGAGACTCACGTCTGTGATGCATCTACTTTCACCAAAAGCAAGACTAAGTAACATAACTTTGTGAAAAAACAAAACAAGATTATTTAACAAAAATACATACTAAAATCATCGAAACATGATAATGACTGAATAAATAAGGCTATTTGAATTATCACGGGACAATCAAAAGACAGCGTAGAGTGTCTAAACAGTATAACGTGTTCATAATTAAAACTGACATCAATATTAAATATATACAGGTTGTAACAGGAAAAATTATACATTGTTATATACGCTGAAAGAATAAAGTTACACTTTGAAACACATTGTCATTTATTTATATCGAAAACCAACTTCTTTAGCTACAAAATGAAGTTTGTTTCATCCAAATTGATTGTCTATAAGCAGAGTTATGGCATACTGACCCTACCTTCAAACCACCTGGGCCAGTTCATCCGATTCATTTACCGGTAGCAAAATAATGGCACATAATGACTTAAATCAGCCATACGATGTTCAACAGGATTACGAGACTGATTTTAGTGTTCCCTCTAACTAAGGCAATATAGGAGCTCTTAATGACGATCTTGCCCGTAGACTGTTGTATTCTTAATGTTAGGGACGCCAAAACAATTTTTTAAGAGATAGCCTAGTTGGTGAGACAACAAATCATCAAAATGGCAGAGTCAGCACACAAGCATTTTAAGACTACCCAGATTTAAATACAGATCAAAGGAAACACTATTATTTCTGAACTTACTTCTTTAAAAATCATGTTTTATCAATTGAGCTAGGAATATTAATTTTAATTTCCATATTTTCCTTTGAATATGAAACTGTGTAAAAAAAGAACCTGCAAAAAGATTATTGCAATAAACGCTTTGCTTTCCCGTTTCCACAAAAAATATCGAGTCTTTGATGCAACTGTTTATGCTTACTCTGGAACATGAGCAATATTTTAACCTCTTAAAGCCTAAATTTTATCTAAAATATCATAAAATTATTTATGGATTTTTCTTATCATATGAAAAAAAAAATAAAAACATTAAATGTTCTTGAACATAAAGCGTGCCTTTTGTTAATTTTATCTCACTGCATTGTTAATCTTCACCGAATCATGAAAAACTATTTACGCTGGAAAATGGTGAAATCGGCCCAAGCAGTTTTTGCCGATCTTTACTTAAATGGTCGTAACTTTTGAACCTGACCATTAAATGAGATCATTTAAGCTGCTTCTGGTAGTCAATTAAATAGCCTTTCAAATAAGGGAAAGTTTGTGAATTCATCATTTTTATTTTCCTCATGATATCGCTAACAAGAATGAATAATTTTTTCTGTTACAACCTGTATGCGTATAACAGACGTCTAATTTTGATCCTTCAGTAATGTGTCTGCTAATTGCAGCTTATACATGTCCCTGTTTATTTCTATAAATGTTTTTAGCAATATCAAAATTTCCTATCTATCTCCCATAAAGTTCATTCCTCTTGGGTAGAGCATAGTCGAACTGATTTGATCATCACTGCATTCACGACACTGAAACACATTCAGTACATTTTTTTACTACAGTCTTCATGATACCAAGGATGACATGCTTGACATTCAATCCGTTGGCAGCCAGCATCAGTACCCGAAAAATTGGCAGGGTTTATATCTGTACCAGCTGGTACTTTCTTTTACTGTTTTTTGGCACACTCGAATACAATTTAACATTGTGTTACTTATGTTTTGAGAACTTAAAACAATAATTGGGGTTTAAGAAGTATACAAATGATATACAAATGTATACACCATAGTTGAAATTTATAACAAACGGCGGTTATAAAAAGGTGTCCCCAATTAGTAATAGAATTTTATCTGACATTGTTCTGTTGTGTACCCCATTAATTTGAAAATACAAACAATGGTCATTTTGAAGGTTGGTAGCTGACTTTAAAAACCTGCATATTAACCCTTGTTATACGAAGTGATTTTCACAAACATAATGTACGGAGGGGGTTGTTGCAACCCCCCCCCCCTCATTTTTTTCTTATAACGAGTCCCCCAGACCCCCGTATGTGGTACCACTGGATAGGTATTAGTCCCATCTTTCCATTTATATCGAATTCAAGGTCATTTGTTAACATATGACGTCGCCATTGCGAAAATGTGAAAAATTGGCATTTGTACGGAAAATATTGGCAAAAATCAAAATGTTCTAAAAAATCGAAGGATATCGTCCAATCTAAAACTCGGAGCGGCTTATAATATGTAGGGATTACGTCGTTTGCCCGCAAACTCTAAGAATTGCAATTGAATACGTCAGTACAAGAAAACCCCAACTCCAATAGCTCCCTTCTGTAAATTATACTTGCAAAATATACATGTAAATGTATACAAATCTCTGAAAATGCTTTCACACCACTAAAAGGCATTTTCATATCTATATCCAAATCATAGTGTCACATTTGACCTTGTAGATGACTTTGTTAAATCATGTTAAAAATCGTTTTAACGTGTTCCTCTCCTCATGAAGAAAAAGAAGTATGGTTAATGAGTTATACCCAACTATGTTAAAGATCATACCAGAGGTTACGTAATAGGTCTTAAAACACAAAATTCAACATTGTCAGGTTTTCTTCAAAATGGCCTCAAAATGTTCCTTGCGCAAAAGTGTCTACATGAAATAATAGTTTAAAGTGATTTAGACAAGTGGTTGCTATGGTATCAGGCAAAACAAAGTTAATATTGACCATTGCATTGGAACCTGAAACCCCAAGTTTACTTTGACCTGTAACCATAGCAACAGTACATATGTTTTTTAGAAAAAAATCCGATGATTTTGAAATTTTTGTCTGCCATAGGGCATATCACGTGACCCCTGATATGATCTTTCACGTTTTTGGATATACGGTAACTCATTAACCATACTACGGAGGTGGGTAAAAGTATACTTTTTCCGAATCTTTGTGAAGAGTGAAACACAATAGAATGGTTTTAACATGATTTAACCAATTTTGAAATTTTGCCCCTGTTTTGGCAGCCATTTGTTTTATGCAAATTAGTTGCTGTTTGACTAAGTAGATTTTTCTAGATTTTTGATATGTTATTCTATATGTTTGTCTGTAAATATAAATACTTTTGCAATTTGTTTGACCTATTGATTTGATTTTCAATTTTCATTATAATGATTAGCCTCAGCAGCGTAGCTAGGGGGTGGGGGGGGCAAGTTGCCCCGGGCGCCACCTCTTGGGGGCGCCAAATCGCCCCTACATGAAAAATAATTGGACCAACGTCAACAGGGGACATAATAATATAATATAATAATAATAATAATCCCGGCATTTATACTGCTGAAATTAGCCAATTTTGCTAATAAGATTTCGGATCTTTTTAGCTTAAATAAGCAAATATTACTGCAAAAAAACAACATTTTTTCCGCGCTTCGCGCACTGTAAACTTTTTTTGAAAATCTTTGCAGAAATTACTCATTTTAGCCAAAAAAGAGGAGTTTTTGGAATTTTTTTTTGGGCGTACCTTTTCAAGTTGCCCCCGAGGGGTGGGCGCCAGTTTCACTTCTTGCCCCGGGCGCCAGACACCCTCGCTACGCCGCTGATTAGCTACAACTATAACTTCAAGCTATGATAATGCATCCCAAATCATCAATAAATTATTGAAAAGTGGAACGATCTTTTGTGCGAAGGGCAGCAAGGGCTAAAGAGTCGATATGGATTCGCATAGAACAACCATGACTCAACAAAGAGAAGCCTCCGTCTTTTGGTTTCTGTTAACGGACGCCTGGTAAGCTCTGGTATCTGGTCCACCAGTAGTCCACCAGTACACAATCTTGCGTAGTAGGTCTGATGAAGATTCGACGATTAGATTGCATTGTTGCTTAACCCTTTGAACCCGACGAGCCGGTATACCGGCTCACGTGTACATGTACCGTATACCCAATGAGCCGGTTTACCGGCTTCTAGGTCACGTGTCAGAAACTTAGTGTGTCTGTCAACAGGCATGGGTAGTTACAATTTTCAATGGTCTTATTTATAACAGAAGACATCAGTGAAGCTTTGAATACATGGTTGATTGGTCAGTTTGCTCTTGTTTACTTGGCAGAAGTAAATAATTCCTTATATTTGCGTAAATTTGATCAACATTTCAAGAAATGTAGGCTTCGGCATAGACTGCAATGTAAATGTCGAACATGTTGGTTGACATAAAAAGTACTCTTTTATGAATGCTGGTATTGGAAAAAATCAGACTACTCTAAAATGAAAAGGTAAAGCAAATGAAATCAAAATCAAAGTAAGTTTAGCGGTTATATTGTGTTTTTTAACTTTCGGGTTGGCCCGGGTCAGCGGTACAGATACACGTAGAATGGCCAGGGTTCAAAGGGTTAAGTATGTGGTGAGTCCAGATAAAGACTTGCTATACCTTTATTTAAACAAAAAATACTGAATAACTGAAAAATAATCATGAGCATCATCCCAACAATTCCGATGCACTACAAATCAAATCAAATCAAATCAAATCAAATTTATTTCAATATCATAAAATAACAAACATTACATCATCATAAAAACATAACAAAAGGAAACAAATACAATGATATTGAGGTGATAACAAAAGGCCAGTAAAGGCCTGAAAGGGTTATCCGCCAGAAACGCTTAGTAGGGCCTAAGTTGCATATCTACAATACAGTACAAAACAAACGTGAACCAAAACACAAACAACAACAACAACAAAATACCAACACCAAACAAAGCTCAATTATAAAGATCAAGCAATGTAGTTTTCATAATTGATATAAATTGTTTGATAGTTTTTGCCTCTTTCAGTTTGATATTTAACGAATCCCATAAAATGGGTCCAGTAATTCTAATCGCTCTGTCAGCAAACATTTTTTTTAGCATTATGAATACTATAGTTTTGTGAATTTCTTGTTTGATAATTGTGAATTTGGCTATGTTTATAGAAATAATTGACAAAGGTTCCTGGAAGTTGGTTTGTTTGGTGCTTGTACATACAGATTCCCAGTTCAAGTTTAAAAGAATCATATACAGTTACGATTGTATGTTTTTTAAATAGTGGCCCAGTATGGCATCGATAATGTTCGTGTGAAATAGTTCGAATTGCCCACTTTTGTAACTTGAGAATCTTGTCTAAATATATTTTACAAGTATTGCCCCAGACTAAAATGCCATAAATAATGTACGATAGAATAAGTGTACAATATAAAGAACGTTATATATGTCCAGGTACGTAATGTTTCAATTTAGTTAACAATCCAGTATTTCTTAATATTGTTTTTGATATTGCATCGATATGATTCTTCCTAGTAAGGTTTTTCATTAATTATAACACCAAGAAATTTTGTGAATTTGACCCTTTCCAGTGATACGTTATCCAAAATGACATTGATAGTCTTCTTCCTTGATTGATCATCGTGATTCATATCGTCTGCAACATCAGAAACGTCATCAACAATATTTCTACATTTAGATTTGTTAACATGTATATCTACGTATTTATTAGTAGTATGTGATGTTCCCATAACCATATACTTAGTTTTGCTTGCATTTACCGATAATTTGTTTGCTTTGAACCAGTTACTTATTTCAAGGAGTTCTTTTTTGATACATTCCATTTTCGAAGAAATGTCAGGATGAGAGTACAATAAAGTTGTGTCATCAGCGAACAGAATAATGTCAAATAGTGAAGTTGTGCTTGTAATATAGTTTACATATAGTATAAAAAGTAACGGACCTAATATGGAACCTTGGGGTACACCACATTTAATATCTTTGTAATCTGAATCGCATGATTGGTATCTAACAAATTGTTTTCGATTGCTAAGATAGCTTTTAAACCAATGGTAGACTACACCTCTTAAGCCACAATATTCTTATTTGTATAATAATATGTCATGGTCGATAGTATCAAATGCTTTTGACAGATCAAGAAAAATTCCAAGCATGCCATCATTTCTTTTTACAGCTTGAGTTACTTTATCAACAAGTTCTGTGATTGCCATGTACTTGGAATGCTTTGATCTGAAGCTAAATTGTTTTTCATTTAAAATATTATTCTTGTCAATGTAGTCCATACATCTATTTAATACCAATCTTTCAAGAACTTTAGAGAAACATGGAAGAACAGATACAGGTCTGTAATTTGAGAATATTTCAGAATCATCCTTTTTTGTATATTGGTATTACTTTAGCAATTTTCAGTTTCTCGGGAAATATACCTGTTGTTAAGGAACAGTTGAATATAATTGACAAAGGTACAGATATTTCAGTTGCTACTTTTTTCACAATCATATTTCCAATATTATCATGTCCGGGGCTTTTATTCTGGTTGAATTTACTTATTACTTTTACTATTTCTTCTGGAATAACCGGTTTCTATTGGGCAGGTTGTTTCAGATAGTCATGAAAGTTCTTTCCTGTATGTTGGATTTTGAGTGCAAGTTTTAACAAAGAAATCATCAAAATCATTTGAGATTTGATTTGGGTCAGCGAGAACTTTTGAATCATCAGTTTTGAAACGGTTCTGCTGAGTACAGTTCTTTGTTTTGCCAATAACCGGCTACTAAACCAGCCAATAATTTCAGATGCAGCCTATGCTTTGTTGTAATGCTGTGTCCAAACACATTAAGGCTACAGTCCCTAAAAACGTCTCGCTCGGCTGAATGTCATGTTTACTGCAAGTTTTAACCTACTTACACAGAATATCACAATATTTGGAGTACATATTGAATAGAGTCTCTAGTTTAAACATGAAACTTTACAAGTGATTTTACGTCCATTATCAAGGTCAAAATGACGCCAAAAGACTACTTCGAAAAAGTTGACCCTTTTTCGCCGAAACCTCATAATTTCAGGATGTTCGAACTATTCGACTGGTTTCAGATTTTGACAAATTGTAGGCTTGATTCTTCTTATTGAATAACAAACAATATTTTATAAACATGCTGAGTTGATTTTGAATGATAATCGAACAAACCCCCGTTGTTTTGCCCGAAAATCCGGACATCAATTACTACTCTGAGTTCGTCCTGTTTGAGCTGTGAATTGCCTGTTTTAAGTATCTACATTATCTACATTTTGTCTGATATACGCATTCGCATAATTTACTTACAAATTGAGCATTCCAATTTTATGTAAACAAAATAAAAATACGGCATTCTAATGTTTATGTGTTAGATTTAAGTTCACGATCTCAACGCTGCCTTCATAGCTCAGCGGTAGATCCCTCGCTTCGTACTGCATGACTAACCCCTGCAATAATCCATGGTTCGAGTCCCCGCAAAGGCAGTGGAAACTATTTATCTTTTCATGATTATAACATAGTTAGGATTCACATTGTCCTGAGCAGATGGATTCCCTTTACCCTTAAGTAAGCCAATAGACATTCGCTACAGTCACTCACTCTCACTGACATTCATTCGGTCAGTATAGTATCGATCATATTGGTCGTAATTATTTTACTCAGTCCTCAGGACAGACGGTATTGCGTACTTTGGACAACCAATACATTGGGGATGTCTTTTTGATGTTTGCGATGCATCGATTGTGCTTCAAGTGTTTCACGATCACCACAACATCTCCCAGGCGCCAGGTGCCAAATAAAGCATCAGGAAATGTAACCCCAACTATTCATTGTTGGTATACATTTCTTAGTACAGCTGTAGAAAATCGTCCAGAGGAATTTCGTAATCATCAGGTATGTCACTCCTTAGCATCCTAAAAACATAAAAGGTTTATGTGATAAGGTTATAGACGAATTGATTAGTTTATCTAGTTTAATGTCATGATCATGATCATGATCATTATCATCATCATCATCATCATTACCATCATCCTCATCATATGACGTTACGACTGACACAGTTATATGATGAAGTGTGTATATGATCGGAAGTCAAGAATTAGTTATACCAATATGCATGGTATGGGTGAAGATGTAGAATAAAAAGCATTTGGTACCATTAGATGGCAGAGTGATTAGCTGGGTAATCTTCTTTCAAATTAAAAAAAAAAAACTCAGTTGAATAAGTATTAACGTTAGTTATGGTTCAAAACGTGAGCATTTACTAAAGAGGATGGGGGATGGCGGAATAAGTGCTCGGCGGAGGAAGCGAAATTGGTTTGCACTGCACATAATTTTAATGAAAGATTAAGACATCATCCATTTATGCGAGAAAAACGTCATTTTCAGGAGAATCATTGAGTAATTTTCAGGGTTTTACTGTGGCAATCTTCTCATTATTATGTTGCACTTTCCCTGACCTATTTATGACTTATGATCATAGGATCTACATTATATACTGTAGAGTACTACACTGTTAAAATCAATTAGTCATTTCAATGGTATAAGAAGCCTTATCTTTGGTTATTCATTCCAAGGGTAAGTAAGATTAGTCCAGCCTCTGATAAAATGACTAATTAAACATGACTAATCAAAAATGGTATAAGAAGCCTAATTTATCTGAAGATTAGTCTTTTACAAAATACAATTAGTCCTGCTTGAAAATTAATTAGTCCTTCTGAAAAAAATAATTAGTCAAATAAATTATAGCAGCTGCCCGGGAGTGGCTGTCATTTTCTAAACATTGTGTAAGGTAAGTCTATGATTTATGTATCTATGAACTCATGCAGTAATTATTTTTGATTCGAACTAATACCATACTTGAATTCTTGGGTGAATTTAGACTAGTCGAATCCAAACTCATGTGCCCTAGCTTCAGTCTCAGACATTTAGCAGTACCAAATACAATAATAGTTTTCTCCCCAGAATTCAAGTATGGTATTAGTTCGAATAAAAATCATTACTGTAACTGCATGAGTTCATAGATACATAAATCATAGACTTACCTTACACAATGTTTAGAAAATGACAGCCACTCCCGGGCAGTTGTGTTCTCACGCAGACGACTCGTTCGCGTGGTGAATCAAATCGGGAAACCCGTCACCCCAAATTAGTCAAAGCCTGTCGGCCCAAATTAGTCTAGTTCAAAACATCCGAGTTCATGATTAGTCTTTCATCAATATATTTGTCATTCAATTCGTCATTTTCGTGTCAGTTGGTCATTTCGAAGTTAACGAAATAGCTGCATTAGTAAATATGCATAGTTCCAATTAGTCTTCCACCGTAAATAGTGTAAAAATTGTGATTAGTCTTTGCAGAATTGTAATTAGTATTTCATTTCATATGATTTGTCTATCTTTCTGAAATTATAGTCTTCCTGACTGAAATATTGGTCATTAATCTACAGACCAATTGTTTTTGAGAATATGACTATTTTTTTTAAGAAGAATGACCAACTAATTTTAACTGTGTAGTATCTGAATGATTTGTACTGGAAATATTCTAAATTAATTTATCCGGGAAAGAAAATTTAAATCATAATGTGAAATACTATTTGCTGCCATTTTGAAACGGCACGTATAGTTTTATTTTTTCTGCAATATAGTTGTGATAAGTGTACCTATATATGGTGTAAAAATTATTAAAAATTTCGGGCAGGAAAGTGGTTTTTATAAGGGGGGGGGGGTATTTATTCACTAACGGAAATGTGGGGTACCTTATGCAGTAAAGTGTTAATGCGCGGCAATACAGTTAAAAACATTTGCTAACATATGTGGGTCGCCGCGTCAAAGGATGCGGTTGTCGGCTCGTACACACTGCTCATTGTAGCATATCAGATATGCTACAATAAGCTACATGTAGCCAGGGGACGACAAGTGCACCCTGTTGGCGCGGCGGCCCACATATGTCAAGACTACTCAATAGTTACCTAAGAAGCTGATACTTGTGTTTCCTGGCTATTCGAATGGCCTCGTCTAGTAGCTCTTCCTCAAAGTATATACCATTCATATCCAGTCTTTGTAGCGAAGGTGTTTGATTTAATGCTCGCAGAAATGATGCAAGTGGATCCGGACTTCTGCAATCTTTGCTATCGCTGTCATCATCAGGTAAGTGTGGACGAACTCGAAGGAGTTTCAACAGTTTGAATGTTGGCAAGAATTCCGAAAGACCGGCCAGCACCCGGTGTAGGTTTTCATCTGAAGCAACGTGTTCAATGCGTAGCTCCTGCAACTTTGTTAACGATCCCAGTTCGTTTATCATTCTTCTATGCTGATCAGGTTCCATGTCATTCACGTCATTTATTTCAAGGACACTAATGCTTCGTAATCTTGGAATCAGCTTGAGAAGAGATGATCCAACTGACGAGTTGGTGGAATTTCCACGCATTCGTAGTTCCTCAAGGCAATTCGTTTCCGACTCGGACAGATTATGTACAAACGTTGCCGTCTCTTTCGAATTTTGTGTCATGTACGATATGTCAAGATGAGAAATGTTTTGTCTCAAAACTGCACTGCCTAATGTATTCGGTAGGCATGCATCGTTAAATGAAACGTCGAGCATTTTTAGCTCAGGAAGCTTGTTTTGGCTAATGTAGTTCGTTATGCGTTCTACGTGCCGTGCATTAAGACCCGCTTGTTTAATAACCAAAGATGTCGCATGTTTTAAGCTTCCACTCTTTATAACCTTGACCAACGCCTTCGCAGACGATTCCGAAAGTTTTACGTCGAACAGCTTGAGAGCAGAGAGCCTGGTAGCATGTACAGCTTTAAGTATCGGTTCGTAATTGACGAGATACGGAGGTTGTCGATCTTTAAACTGTTGCCACAACTCTTTGTCAGCATAATAATCGAAGACATAATTATCATACCAGGGCATACTCACAGTATCATCAGGATTGTGCTGTTGCCGCAATTCAGAAAGATCTTTCTCCTTTAGGGCTGTGTGGACACTAGAGTGCGCATCTTGCAAAATTCTGGATTTAAATAGATAATACTTTTTATCACCACGCCGTGGAAACTCCATGATAGTAATTGAATGCAGCTTTTCTTTCTTGACTTTGTCGTTTAGGTTATTCAGGAAATGTTCAACTGAGGCGATTGTGTACGCATCCATTCCAATAAATCTTACTTGACCATGTGGAAACATGGTCAAGAGTTCTTGGCTCATTTCAGATCCACCATATTCGTAGTTGCATACGAGACAGATTTCTATAAAATCCTGGATATCTTGGACTTTTGATCCATCTAAATCGTTGGCATAGTATTTGATAATATCGCCATGTGTGAACTTTGCGGTGAAAGTTTCCAGCAAAGTATTGATTACTACTCTTCCAACATTCTGATTCAAGCCGCATGCATGCATCAGGATCGTCTTTAACTTACAACACACCTCCGGGTCTTCTAGATCACGACGCTTTTCAAGAAAGTATGAGTCAGTAGATGATAAATACTGCCCTGCGATATACTCTTGAAACGATTTGTGAAAGAAGCTGACATATTCAAATCTGCTGTCTGCTTCCTGTGAATGGTTGTCGCTTTCTCGTTTCAGAAGACCGGCGTTTAAAGCTGCATCTACTACTTTGTCTGGAATTTGCTCCGAAATTTCGGGCCTTGAAAAGACAAGCTTGTTTTCAGGGTACCAAAGACCACAAATCGCTACCTTTCCTAGATGAATGACTAAGTCGTCCTTCTGTTGTTCCGTTTTTAGCATCAGTTGAATGATTTCAGTATAGAACTCTGATCTTCTTCTTGGAATATCTCTTCCGTCTTTTTCTTTCCAAAATATACACATCAGCTGGGTCATGAGTGGAACCGACGCCAAACCCGGACAAAGGTTGTTCTCTTCAAAGTACCTCAATAGCGACTCTCCAAGATTTGTATCTTGATGAAAGAATTTCATTACATACTTTTGAATTTGCTCTTCTGAGAATCCAGTCACTTTAAATTTAGTATACCGTCTACCTAAGATGCTGTCTTGAATAAAATCACGTGCTTCCAAAGGTCGTGACGTAACAAGAACTCTACAAGATCGAAGTAGTTGTGACCTAAGAATTTTGATCAAATTGCTATTTTGGTCAGATTGCTGTAGATATCCATCATGTACGTTAAATTCATCGTATGAATCGAAAATGATCATCGCTTTGTCTGGATTATCTGTGATAAAGTCATACATGTCCTTCACGCTGAATCCTACATCCTCTGGGAGCAGATCTTGTTGCGTAATAGCTTCCTCCAAAGTCATCCTCTCCTGGACTTTTCGTAGATTTATTACGATGAGAAGATCTATGTTATAAAGCGGATGTTTCACAGAATCTTCATCATTTTCATCACATGTTGACCAGTCATAGGCGATCTTACTGACCAGTGTACTTTTTCCCGATCCTCCTTCGCCCAAAACTAGTAAACGTTTTGGTTCATTCTGATTTTTTGTCTTGGTAAACATTTCAGTATAGTTCTTTAATTCTGTTGAATGTTTGATTGGCATTGGCAGCTCGTCTAAAATAGAGAGGTCGGTGTAAATATCCTTCATGTTCAAGAACTCTTTAGACCCTGGATATGTGGGGATTTTACATAGGACATCTAGATAGTGTTGTACAAGTACTTCCTTACACTTTCCAATGTCGAAGTTCATTCCTTTGACATTTGCTTTGTTTGATTCACCTGTAACGATATAGGTTAAAGTTATTCATTCATTTTTTTCTATAAAACTTGCTTGCTGAATATAATGTGCAGATATAGTAAGTAAGGCGTTAATTTACTACGTGCTCGTTTGTCGGTGTAGCTCTGGTGTGAAAAGAGATTTAAAGCTTTAATTTAATGTCTACATGATTTGTTAGAAATTAAATGATCTCTGTAATATGCTATAATAGATGAATCAACATTTTCATTAGATATTAGACTCAAAGCATGCTAGCACCATATTTTTCTTAATTGGTTTGAATGTCAATACTTACTTTGAAAAATGTTAATTTTTGAATTAGAACCTCCGTATATATAGGTATGACCTTGTCCATGCATCTGAAAAAGAAAAGTTTCTTTGATTACAGCTGTTCCAAATACATAAATAACCGACCCATTTTCTATTACATCGATTCAGATCTTTTTTCCCCAATTTTCTTTTTAAACCTGCCGAAGACCTCGCAAGGGTTTTGTTTTTGACAGATATTCTTCTTCTTCTTCTTCTTCTTTGGCGAGTCTAATCGAGTCGAGCAGTCGAGTCCAATATTTTAAAACTCATAGCGAGACCAATAAATTTAGGACGAAAATCATCCAATTGTATCATTATTATTTTCTTCATTCCGCTGTATCTCGTACATGCAACAATGACCTTCTTACACCGCGTACCGCGAAGTAAAGCACAAAGTACCCGTTGTCACGTTTAAAATCAGAACGCCCTCTAACGCAAATTTCCCCACCTTTCTCAGTACTTTAACAAAAAACTCGGATTCAACCCCCCCCCCCCCCATCAACATTCAGCCCAGACACCACTAAACCATCTAGTGCTCGATCCGAGAACGGGACCATTGATTGAGCCCTAAATATATATATGCAGCGGTAGAAACACCCACATGATAGTCAACCCCGGGTTGACCAACCCTGGGTTGTCTTCCACTTAGGTATCTATACGTATAACATACTATTAATAGTAGTGAAAAGCAGGTAAATCATAATTTACTCATTTGTTTTATAGCAGATTGTACAATGTACACCCCCGGGGGGGGGGGGGTCTTAAAAGAAAAATGTACGGGTATGTGCCTGCCAGACTACGAAAAACTGACCATCTCTATACCTATTTTTGGCTCAATAACCCACCCATCAGTATAATCTTTACTCGTATAATTGACAACCTGGGGATGTTAATGTAGTCCATTTGTCAACCCAGGGTAATCATAGTCAGTTGCATGAACAACTTGAAGTTATTAGCGAAGTTCATTTGTCAACCAGCATAATGGGTCAACCTACGTGATCTTCATTCACATAATTGACATGTTGTTTAAAGTTAATTATTGGATTTACTGGTCGACCTAAGGTAATCATAGTTGAGAGTATTTCTGGGTTTCCACAAAGTCAATATCATATTAGATGAATCATTTCTCTGAACAATATTCATCGCAACACTAAGCCTACCAACCACACAAAGGCAAGGGAATGATGACATTGACAACAAATCACACTCAGCTTGTGTCGTATTATCTTTCTCCATATACACCTAAATGCATACAAATCCACATAGCTGACTGTCCGCTATTTTATTTTTGACCTACACTCCCTGCCAAATATCAAACGGGTACTGCTGTCCACCCTGGTGATCTTCACTTCCACACTTACCAACCTGAAGTTGTTAATGAAGTTCATTTGTCAACCCAGGGTAATCATAGTCAGTTGATATATTTTAAGCCTAGATACTTAATAGTAGTATAATGTTGTATGTTCTACGTATGGAGTCCAAGCACTAAGTGGAAGACAACCTAGGGTTGGTCAACCCGGGGTTGCCTAACCCTGGGTTGACTATCATGTGGGTATTTCCACCGCTGCATATATATATATATAACCTTGAATATTATACTTATATATTATACTCACAAAAACAGGGGATAGGGGCGCTGCGTTGTCTTCTTCTTCGTCTTTGTTTTCTTTTTCTTGAAGAAAAAAAAGACAATAAGTTATTCTTGCATTTGTTTTAAGACCAGCTTTCATCCTCACAACAGCAACTCTGTTTAAACTACATATACAAATGAGGCAAGATATAATTTATGAATATTGTAGATAATCATAGTATGTTTTAAACTTCTTGAACAAAGGTGGAGTATGTTCAAGCCAGTGTGATTTGGAACATATCATAATGAGCCGGTTTTTTATGTGAATTTAAAGAAGGTTGGTGTTGTTACCATCGGCAGGTAAGTGAGGAAGTGCCAAAGTATTATACACCGACATAAGTGAATTACAGGGAGAAAGTTACACAAAATATCAGAATATGGAGATAAAGTATTGACAACATTGCACTAAGTATGACAACCTGTTGTAGTACCCCTAGGATAGGAACTCCCCCTCTCTGGCCACTTAAGTATTAATTTACTATAAGAAACCCTTTGAACCAAACTTTTTGCAGTACGTATTTTAAGTGGAGTTTTATTCAATATAGTTTAAAAACTATATTGAATAAAACTCCACTGGACTACGAAGTACCTTAGGAGCTCGTGTGGTCTAGTGGAACAGCGCAGGACTCCGAATCAGTGGGTCGCGAGTTCGAGCCCCGCTACGGCCAACGGGTTATGTCCTTGGGCAAGACATTTAATCCTGATTGCTTCGTCGACCCAAGCGCATTGGGGAGCTGTTAGGGGAATATTACGATCTAAGTTCCGATAGGTCTGCGTCATAAGATTGCGATCTAGTTAAGGTGAAATGATAGTGATGATTTCCTAATAACAGCGTAATAATAATGTCAAGCGCTATGATACTATGGTGAATAGCGCATATATAAATACCGATTATTATTATTATTATTATTATTATGTTACGTCTCCCTATTCTTGACTTATGACCCTTTTTGTCAGCGAGTTCACGATACCACCAGCCTAAAATTGTTTAGAATTAGTGCATCCTCTCAGGTATTGGTCTGGATATAAATATTTTTCACTATAACTGCACTGAACATGCGAGATAATTTCCGCTCGCAGGCCGGAAAATTTTGTTGACAAAACGTGCATAGTAATGAGCTTGAAAATGTCTGATTAGTAATAGTAATTCGGTGCATCACATACCTTCACCTGTTCCACTAATCTTGGATGTTTCTTTCGGAGGTTTGAACGAGGCCATTGTGCAAACTTGATCACTTTCAGTAAAGTTCAGATTCGTTTATTGATACCAACTGCCCAGAATATAAGCTGTAATATCAATAGCTTTCCGATACGGCTCGGCATAACTTCCTATGCAGTCCAGCATAACTTTGCAAACGAAACAAAAGAATTTGAAGTTTGATTAATTAATCTTTGTTAGAATAGTCGAGATATGATGAATACTGGATTGTTTAAAAAAGGCTTTTAATTACCAAATTATTGCAGAACGCAGGCAAGTGTAGTATGCCTGAGGTATCTTGTCTTGCTGGTTTTTTTTTCTATAACACGTCTTCTTAAGGTTGGTATAGTTACGACCCCACATGGGATTTTGAAATCGACTTACCCAAAGTTTTGTTTTTGGTACAGTAGTACAGGCCAATGTTGTATTCTTTCCATTTGCACAAGAATAATGAAAATCGGTCATGGTGTTACGTAAATATGACGTCACAAAGTATTTTCAGACCAAATTTTGATTGTTGTCAAAATGACAACTTTTGTAATTGTCATTAAAGTTAAAAATATTGCACTTCAATTGGTTTGTTTTTTTCCTAATACATAAAAACGATTATTCTAATAAGTCCTGTAAGTTTCGGATCCACACCATGAAGATATTTTTGAGGTGGCAACTACTCGCTACCCTTGGACCGCAAATGATGTTAAAGAAATTACTCAAAAGCCAAGAGTCCCTTTGTTTTGAATATTGGTTCAATCAGCTACAAACCGTTAGGTGAGGGGGTAACTATACTATACTATACCATACTACAAGCATTTATATTGCTCTCTACAAAGAACACAGCGCATTTATAAAGAAAAATATATACAATGAAACAAGCAAAATACATGTACATACAAAATATAAAGAACCATTACTCAAAAAGATGTGTTTATAGAGAGCTTTTGAAAGCCTAAGAGTTTTCTTTTCTTGATGGTTTTAGGAAGACGAGGGATAACATACACAATTCTTTAAATTGAGATTCTCTGATTAGCACTGAACATAGCTTTCGTTCGAAAATACGGCTAAATGAATAATACTTACACGCTTTCTGTCACATTATCGTAAACGATTAAACAAGAAGTCCTTTATTATGTTTGGTGCGATAGGTGGTGTCTAGAAACATGACTGCTGATTGGTCGATCTTGGCTGCTCCAAGTGCACTCCTTTGTCCCTGATGTGAATCAGTGTCTCGCTAATACCGTCATCTAGATCATTTACTTGCAATACAACCCTTCTTGCGAGAAATTAAGACAAATGCAACAGCCGCAAGCGACAACTATATAGAATAGATGTATTGAAATCATACAATGGGCCAGGAAAATTACCAAATATGGAGTCGTGAACATACAGTAAGGAAACTCTGTGTAGGTGTTAGAACACGCTATTTTAGTTTCACAACATATTTTTTTTCAATAATCCTATAGAACCGATTAGAAGTCTTGTGAAAGAGATACGTGCCTGGCTATAATAGCTTCAATTTAATATTTAACCAACCGATAACAGAAAATACGCGTCGTTTTCTTATCAATTACCAATTCATATTTGCCTATTTACATTTCGATAAATACAATGATTGCGAGATATTAGTAGTAAAGGTCAACAAATTAACACTCAAAATGAACTTTTTGATTTATGCTTCATTACTACGTAGTTTCAAAAATGTTGTGCAGTGGAGTATTTAATGTCAAGATCGCAGGTTCGAATCAGTGATGCACCCGCCTCCCCTGTGTTGACACATAATAACATAAACCCCGTAGTAATACAACGTTGTACATGTATATACTTGATCACACAAACCCACGTTACATAAAGTTTATTTGCTAACACAGCTTCCATAATTTGTTAACAGAAAAGCATCTCCTTATGCAGTGAGGTATTGTTTGTTCTCGTCCTTGCTTTGATTTATCGTACGGTGCTTTCCCATTACTTGTAACAGGTTAACTGCTTTAAAACATGAGGTGATTCGCTATCTTGGCGGCAAGTCGTCAACATTAGAGTCGTTTAAAATAGTGTGCTGCTGTTAATGCCCTGATAAGCATTTGACCAGTTGGCGACAAGAAATCAGCATTACACTTGCCTGTGTTCTCCTGTTAAAGCCTTCATATGCGTTGACATAAAAATACTTCTAAAAATCGAATAAAATATGCACTTTACGACGTTCTAATTGCACCAATGTTTGCCATAAAATGCAATTCTCCTGTTTTCTATTTTCCTTGTCAAAAACAAATGTGTATTAGAAAGTAACGAGTTTTTCTTTCAAAAAAACATATAAATTTGATTTTCCAAGCTGTTATATGACCTTGAACAAAGAGCGATTGTAAATATTCATTTCTCTAAATGATTAACAAGAGAAATGATTGTCACATGATCGGTGATGCGAGGACGAATGAGGTTAATATCTTTCTTGATCTTGTTTATACAGTACTTGAAAAGCTGGCATTGGCGTAGATATTCATAATTACCATGTTGGATGGTACCATATTTCAAGTTTAGAAGCAACAAGAGAAATATACATACACTCTATTATTGAATTTTCTTGACGAATGTTTAAAACGTTTAGGTTAAAATAGCTAAAATTCTATCATACAAAGTGGCTGACTTTAATTTCGGATATTTCTGATTATTGTTTTATACTTATTGAAAAATATACCTTTCTTCTATTGCCTCATCCTACATTTAATGTGAAAGCATACTTTTGGGGATTCATAATGTAAACGTTCACTCCTTTATTACTAGTTTTAAAACAGAACTAAAATGGTTTAAAGCTCAAATGCTTTGATTGTCAGTATTATTATTGTTATATAACATTAAATGAAAGTATTTAACGCCTTTACTTCATTGAATACAAAAGAAAGAAGAACAAAATTCTATTCATCTGATTATTGATAACCAAAGCAAAAATGACTATGGATTTTTTAAAAAGCATTTTCCTATCGGAAAAGTGAGAGTAATACTGTCACAAGGGGTAGAATTGTCCTGGCTTCTTTTGATGACTGCTGTTGTGTGTACTTTTGAATGTTGATTGTAGTTATTCTTTTAAAATTTGTGAATGTTTCATTTCTGTTTTATAATCATCATTAGAATTTTAAAAAACTGAATGAAAAAATTACATTTGAGTATTGGAATATAGTAGATAAGCCATTGCAACTGAATTGTATACATATAACCAAGAGATAAGGTTTACTTGCATATTTTAACATGTCATTATCATCCTGTATTTTTTTTTGCAGTGGCACCCCCAAAAAATGACTGTATATGACTGCATAAAAGTATACTTCTTGTCAAATTACTATCCTACACGTTGTTATATATACTTGATAAGTTGGTTTTCAGCAGATAATTCGTGGCCCAACTCACATTGGTGGCCATACATTGGACTTGATTCTCTTTAAGGACAATGATGAATCCGTTATTAAGTCCTACGACATTTATCAAATCCATGTCTCAGATCACTTCATCATTGATGGTATGCTCACGCTAGATGCTCCTAATGTTGTGAGGACGACATATTCATGTCGTAATTATAGAGCCATTGATCCTCAGGCTTTTCGCAATGATCTTGAAGTCAAGATGGAACAGATTATGGCTCTTGATTTTGATGGCGTTGATGAACTTGTCAAACGCTATAATGATGCATGTGTTCAAGTCCTTGATTTACATGCTCCCATCACCACGCGTTCTCGGACTATTCGCAGGAAACCAGTTTGGTATGGCAAGGCATTGGAGAAAGACTCGTACTGAGGATGATCGCCAAGCGTATATCCAGGCCCAAAGGAATGTGGCTGAGACTGTTAGTAATTCAAAGATGGAACATTTTAATGAGACATTTTCTAACTGTAACATTAAAGACATTTATATAAGACTATAAATGTGTTGTTAAATACCAACAAGAAAGTCTTGCCTACTACCACCTCCTCATACACTCTGGCCAATGAATTCTGTGAATTCTTTGTTAGTAAAGTTGAAAAAATTAGATCTGAGGTGGATTGTATTGACATTTCCAATGCTACAAACTGTGATGTTAATACTAACCCCTTATATAGAATTTTGTCTCATTTTAGTACTATCTCTAATGAGGATTTAAGTAATGTCATCATGAAATGTGCTTCCAAATCATGTTATCTTGACCCAATGCCCACATGGTTAGTGAAAAGGCACCTTCCCTCCCTTGTTCATGTTCTTTGCCGTATAGTTAACAGATCTCTTATTTCAGGTGTGTTCCCGGCTACTTTGAGCAAGGCGATCATAACACCTGTTCTCAAAAAACCTTCCCTTGATACCCAGCAACTGAAGAACTACCGTCCCGTATCCAATTTGCCCTTTGTGGGTAAATTAATTGAGAAGGTGGTTTCCAGTCAGGTTACATCATATGTTGAAGCCAATAAATTGTCCGAGCCTCTACAACCGCCTACCGTTCCTCACAAAGTACCGAGACGGCCCTCCTTTCTGTTCAGGATACTTTTCTAAGAGCAATTGACAATCAACAGGGTGTTGTCTTGGTAATGATCGACTTATCAGCTGCATTCGACACCGTCGACCATGAGATCCTGTTGCAGCGTCTAACTGATGATTTTGGTATTGAGGGTGTCGTTTGCAGCTGGTTTAGGTCGTATCTGAGTGATAGGACTTGCCAGGTGAT
>JXSR01S012526.1:0-12641 GCA_000969725.1 Ophiothrix spiculata
TAGTGCTCTTTTGCATTTATTCAAGACCCTGATACTCCCCCACCTTACTTATTGTGCTGTTGGATGCACTTCACAAAATAATATCGCCCAATCCTAAGTGTTTTGAACTAAGGCCTGAAACAAACCACTGTCGTAGTTCCTAAAAATAATCGGGAAAAAAAGACCTTATTTTGGTCAAATGTTTCCTTGGCATCCAATCTCAAACAATGCACATATTCCATGATTTGACCAACTTTTCAAATCATTACTTTACCCCCTCAGACGAACTAAAAGCACTGTACAAATATGGCGGAAGTTGCAGACAACATTCCAGGATAGGCTACCTCGAAACAAAGCCGATATATAACCTCTCTTAAAATTGCATCTTATCTGATGGGATACATCATAATCTAGAAGAAAAATAAGGTGAGAAGTAGAGCTTTTCATTAATTTGGCCAAACAATGACGATTTTTTTTTTATCTTACTCTTACATGTAAAAGAATAGGCATGCTATTTTGTGGCCTGAACTCTGTACAGAGAGCCCGTATTGTGACCTTTGACACAGTTGGAAATGCAGCGTTGAGTTGAGTTGATGTACTAAGAAACATTTCGAAATACTAATTTAATTGAAAGTTACTTCATTTAGTGGACTTTTCCAATAAAGAGGTGATTGATTCTTTTGTTCTAAGATTGTATAATTCAGTGAAAATTGCATGAATATTGTCGCGAATTGAGTTATTATGAACCCACACATACGTACGCTATAAGGTAGCTGAATTTTGAAGGCTTGTGGCTAGAACATAATATATAGCACAGAAAGTGATTTCCAACCTTAATGCACTGCTAAATGTGGCCGGAAAACGAGGTAAGAAATCTATGGGATTTGAGTAAGCTTAAAGAGTTTGGTGTACATCATGTACATTACTGATGGTGTAACACCCATAACAATATCAGATAATGGTATCTGTCTAAGCCTATCTGTCTGTGTGTCTGTCCTTCCGTCCATGCATACGTTTTTTCTCGTATATGGTATTTCAGCTATGGCGACATCGGACAGCGCCGACGAAATTCCACCCAATTTGTTTCGAGCGGCTTCGAGAACGCATCTTTTTTTCGAATGTTAGTCGGCATTTGGAACACACTTCTGGGAATAGCTGGGAGGAAATAACAAAACCAAGGATAATTATGGCATGCATATTATAGTTATCGCCCACTGCCCGCTACACCGCGACCTTTGCATTGCTAAACCAAGTCGGAGATCTTTAACCAGGTTTAATTGACAAACAACGCAAGTGTATCTACCCGCCAATGAACTGTCCAAGTGATGAAACCAATTATCTCAATGACGTACCAAGCTCCTAAGGCGTGACCGCTGTCCCAGTATAACCTGGTTAACAAGGCATTTGGAGTGTGTCTTACGTATTTTTTCAATGGACTCGATCAGGTCCTTTGACTTATTGTATGCTAATAAGTATGGTGTCATGAGAACGAGAATTTTATGATCTTGATTGAGATGTGTGTACGAAGTTGATAGCTTAAAGGATGCGAGCATGGTGGGCCAATGAAATTGGGTATGTCGAAACTCCTTGGCACAGGAAATTTACACCTGAAATAGCGTGGGAAATCCGAATGAGTTGACCGGGGTCTTGTTACAAAATGTACCTAGTCAGGCTTTAACCCTTTGGTCGTTTGAGTTCACAAAAAATATCACATGAAAGCTTAATAAATCAGGAACAAAATGGTAAATGTACGAAAAAAATCGGCTGGTTAGTTTTGATAAAGCGATCTTGGTAAGTTATCATCCTATACCCAAAACACGGGAAGATATCTCGGTGTCATGCATCAATTACGAGCGTTGTGTGTGCATTGTATAGGAAATGTTGCCGATAACTGCAATATGGTAAACGCTTTATCTTATTGAGCTGTGTACATCGCTTTCAACGGGAAATTCACCCTGCTTCACAACATTATAAAATTCTGCATATTTGGTAAGTTTCACTTAGTGGTTATACATAATAGATCTGATTGCTCCCCCTCCCCCGTAGGTTTGAAAGTGTCTTAAATTCCTGATCACAGTTCAATACATTTAATATTTCAATTTGGTAAATTAGTAGTATAGTATGTAGACTGTGACAATTTTGAATTTATTGTGTCATTCAGTACAGTGCAAATAATCTTATAACATACAATTCCTAGTGCAAAGTTGATTTCATTTCATTAAAACACATCTGTAACACTCTTAGATGTTGGCTGAAAAATTGTTCCCAAAAAGCTATCTTCAGAAGATAGCTTTTAATGTACAGTAGTCTAGTTGACCCTCTCAGGTGGTTCAAATTGACTTGTTGGTTTTTGTTTCTTAATATCATGCTAGCACTGTAGCAGGGGTTAAAACAAGTGGAAAATTAGATTTTTAAAGACATTTATAGGGTCTAGAATGCATTTCCCAAAACACAGCACTAAGTTAGTCCTAGACTAAGTGAAATTTCATACTTTTTTGGGAAATCTAACGATAATATATGTTCTTGATTACAGATTTAAACTGAAAATGTTCACTTGTCTGTTCTAAAACATTGCAATTATTGTTAGAACAAATAAATGGTTACATATTCCAAAAATTTGTTATTTTTAAGAAATGAAATTTCACTTAGTCCGGGACTAAAGTTAGTCCTGCTTTGTGCATATGGACCTAAGGGTTTTGAACTCCAACATGAAACCAACCAGTGTTGTAGTTCCTATAAGTGTGAGTTGGTCAAATTATTTGAATAAATATTTTTTCCAACCAAGATTTAATCATTTTACTTTTGATTCCACTCATCAGACGATCTGGAAGCCCTGTACAAATATTGCGGAAGTTGTAGACAACATTCCAGGACGGGCTCCCGCTAAATTAAACATATAACCTCTCTTAAAATTGCATCTTATCTGGTGGGATACATCAAAATCTGGAAGAAAAATATGATGAGAAGTAGAGCTTTAGGCTGGTAGGCTGGTTTGGGATGGACGGTACCAAATACACACTGCATGAGAAGGTAATAAAAACCAAGTCCATTGACATAGAAAGCCAGTTACTTCCCACGGCTCTTTTTCTGTGTGACTTTTCTATAACTCTAGAAAGGGTCATGTGGATTGGATTACTATAATGCGTAATCTGGTTGCAAATTGGTTAATGCTACTTACTAAAATCCAATGCAAATACGAAAAAAGAAATTTGAAAATAAAGAGAAGATTGTCTCAGCAATCAGCAACATGTATGACACAACACTATTATTGAAATCATTAAATTTCCTACAAATCAAATCTGCAAGATGCGTACGATAAGAGCGTGTGCGACTACGCATCGGTAATGAAAATGCACAGCGCGTATCTTGATTGGTTGCTTGCACGGCGATCGCGTGAAAAGAAAAGTCTTTCGTACTGCGTGAGGTGAGACGCTTGTTTACTCTACGAATTTGTTGCGTTCAAAATTTCATGATTTGTAGGAAATTTAATGATTTCAATAATAGGTTGGTCATCCCGGATGGGGAAACAAAGGTTTTTGATATCCAGTCAGGTGTGTTACAGGGTGACACACTTGCTCATTTCCTATTCATCGTAGTTTTAGACCACCGTCTCCGCCAAGCCAAAGCAGGATTAACCATCATACCAGTACACACAGAAAAAAGTTGTGTTAAAAAGGGAACATGGTTAACAGGTTGGGTTAAATTTTGCACAATGTTGGGTAAAATTTGACACAATGTTGGGTAAAACGTGCACCATTACCCAACATTGTGTCAAATGATATATATATGAGTTTCAACCAGTCATCTGATGTTCCAATATCTACCCTGAATGGCAGCAAACTTCAACAAGTCCATGACTTTAAATATATTGGTGCATGGACGGCATCAACAATCCAGGACATTCATGTCAGAAAGGGACCTGCTTGGAAATACATCAATAAGTTGCAAAAGATCTGGAAATCTGACTTACCCCGACATCTCAAAGTTAACATTTTCCAGACATTGGTTGAGTCAGTACTTCTTTATGGTTCAGAAGCATGGACTTTGACAAAACAACTGGAAATAAATCTGGATGGATGCTACACCCGATTACTTAGAGCTGCACTAAATATAATTTGGAGGGACAAAGTACCAAAGATAGAGCTGTATGCCGATATTCCAAAATTCACCTTTAGCAAGACAACGCAGATTGGGTGCTGCCAGCCATTTTATCGTCACACAGAAGAAGCAGATTTCTGCTCTGGGAACCCAAACATCATGATTATCAGGTGCCCGAAACAAAACCTACGTCCAGGTCCTTCTTGCGGATAATGGCTTAGTATGCTTAGAGAATACATCTGAATTTGACTGTCTAATGGAGGACCGGTGTAATGAAATACAGCGTCCGTGTGACAAAGTGTCCTAGGTAATATTAAATTGTGTAGAACGTACTTGTACATGTGCGATCAATAAATCATCGGTTTCGACTTATTCCGTGTAGTTCTATTAGACCCGGACTCCTGGTTTTGGGGGACACTCAGTCTCATTACACCAAAATGCTTGGAAAGCTATCTATGCTGATGTCTGATTGATGATGATGATGATGATGGTCGATTGCGGTCGATATGATTGATAATAAATAACATCACTCATACCCGATCTATTTGTTATGTTCCCTGATACCGTTCTCCAAGGGGCAATTTCGTATAACGCGGAGCAAAACTAAACAAACTAAAGGAAAATATAGTCAATTGTGGTGATGTCTTGCAATAACTGGCTACTTGGCGAGTCATATTTAAATATTGATGAGTTAAATGACTGGACTGACTTAAGTGAGGAAGTGGGCCCAAAGGTGGTTTTCTAAAATACAAATTCAATAAACTACATATTTGGTAACATGATGTATAGTAGTAAGTGTGTACTCCATTTTACTACATTTTTTACGTATGTCGCTTCATCCGTTGCCATTGCAACGGCGGCCATATTGGATTTTTAAAGGATGCCACATCGCGAAATTGTTCGATTTTTTTCCGAAATGATTTTTAACTTCCTCTTTTGTACGCATATTTTTAAAGATAGTATTAACAATATTATGAAAAGACAAACATAAAGGTTGTTCGAACAACGCGTACCAATGTGTAATTTCAAAAATTATGCAAACTGGGAAACAAATGTGCGAAAACCTGTCTCACGAAAAAAAATAAGGGACTTTTCAAACCATTCCTTTTCATAATAACTGTCTTTTAAAAATACACCTTTAGTTTTCTTAATCGTTGGATGTAAGGCATTCACGTTATAGTGCTTATAGCAATATAAATCTAATAAAAAGGTATCAATTGTCTTTTAGATAGAGGCTCGTAATTGATTGGATACATTTTTGGCTATATGTATTGCCCTAACACATTACTGTCCCAAAAATACAATCATATATGTGATGGCTCACCCGGAATGGGGGGGGGGGGAACTTTGAAGATTATATCAATTTTGATTTTTTCATTTCATCTGTTGCAGCATTTTCTAAGCTTTAAAATGACACCTTACTTTTAGAAATAGATCAAAGCTATTACATTTTACAACAGAAAATCTGCGGGAAATTCTAATTATTTTCTTTATTTTTTGCTGTCTATTTTCACCTGTATCTTGAAAAGTTTTCTGTCGCAAAGCCCCCCTTTTCGGGGTGAGTCATCACATATTTTCGAGACAACTATGTGTTAGTACACTAAAACCGAAAACTTGGTGTAATTTGTATAAAGAGCAAAAAAACGTCATATAACAATTGTATCATATAATATAATTTTAGTTAGACTTTCCGGAAATTTTTGGGGAATATGTTTTTTGGCACTTTTTACAAAAATTGACATTTTTGGTCAAAAAATGACATCATTATCATGTTCAGCATAAAAATCCCCTCTTAGAATATCTTTATCAGGTTTTTGAAATTAGTTTGACAGAGAACAAAAGCAGTTCATACCAGTTTAAGGTTTACCCAGGTTTACCCCAGCCTTAACGTGGCTTTCGAACCAAGGAGCAATTAAAGTTCAGTTTCTAGCCAAAGGAAACAAGGAAACGTGGTCCGACTGAGGCTCGAACTCGAGGTTCCCTTTAATAGACCCCTTTACCTCGCAAATTTACTTTTACCGCTTTTTGACATATTAAGGACAGTAGGGTTAAATAGTACTGTAGATCAATTGTGGGAAATTACAAACCTGTAAGCGTTCTATCCATTATGTCTAAAAATCTAGTAGTTTTTTGATAGTAATCTCGTCTTTGACTTTCAATCTGGTTTCAGGGGATCTTATTCGACAGATTTATGGTGTTGTCAAATCTACAAAAGTCATTCGATACGGTCGACAATGTTGCAAGCCATGGGTGTCAAGAATGATTCTACATCATGATTCAAGTCATAGATCTGTCTAATAGGTGACACATTCATTATGTTAACTAAACGGAATCAAATCCCATAAATATATCGTGTATTCCGCAAAGAAGTATATAAATTCGGGCCACTGTTATTCCTTTGTTATGTAAATGATATGTCATCAAGTTAACCTGTTACTTTATGCTGATGATAGCGCCCTTTTCACATCTGGGAAAGATCCTGAAGAAAGTTCAGTAATTTTAAGTGAAGAACTTAAATCCTCGAAGTAATGATTGATTGATAACAAATTTTCTATACATCTTGGCAAAACTGAGTGCTTTATTAGACATTAAAAAGTATCAAAAGGTAAACACAAAGAAAACAATCCCATTCAAAAATTTAGTAAATAAAAAATGATCAATAGAAATGGTTATAATAATAATAATGAGAATAATGTTTTGTTTTCATTGTTGTTGTTGTTTTACACATGACGATCTTGTGTCCCCTTAAAACTTGAAGATGGTACATTTTGGTTATAGCTGTTAAACACCAAATATCATTTTGTTAATATGGGCGATAAAAGCATTGCAGACGGACAAAGTACGCCATTATCGTCCATTTCCGAGATACAGAGCATGATTGTGGCGCACTTCATGTAGCTTTCACTTTGTCTTTTTCTGGAATTTATTCTAATTTGATGTTGTTTGCCAATATATACTTTTAAAGCGTTCATTATCCATACAGAAAGATTTCTGTTATGCAGGAAATAAGTTAGTTTCTAAAGTAATTCATATTCCTCAAGCCCTAAAATACACATTTATTATGTTATATTGCAGATGAGTATATCTTGTACACTTTTTTCTCGTAGCTTTTTTATATAAAAATATTTATTCAGTGTTTGCATTTTCAGGTCTATTGAAAATTTGAAATCATTGTACTTAACAGTGGCGTAAGCAGAGGGGGGCAGGGGAGGGAGGGGGCGCGGGGGGGCTCCCCCAGAAAAGAAAAAAAGTCTGCCCCCCCCCCCCCCCCCCCCCAAATGAAATCAAGAAAACTACAGAGTTTCAATATAGTACACAAGTAATGTTACTGTGTAAAATTTAACCCTTTCATGGGTTAGTTTTTCAAAATTTCCCAAATTTGTGCCAAAATGGCGCAAATTTTTGCCATAATTTTAGAAAAAACTCTAGTTATCACCAAAATAGTACAATTTTTTATGAATTTAAGCAAAATTTGAATGATTTGCTACATGAAAATTTTGGGGTGTACCTTTTTGTGTCTGAACAAAAACTCTTTCGCCCCCCTGCAAAATTGTCTTGCCCCTGCTAGCCCCCTCAACTGAAAATTTCTGGTTACGCCACTGGTTCTTAATTATATGTGTGCTGCAACTTATTGCACTGAAAAGGATAATTTTTGTGCATGGTTCTTAAGAGGATTGTAAACTCGCCTGCAACTGTATTTTTTCTGGATTTTGTCAGAGGCGACAAGAACCATACTTCTTAAATTACATTATGTCATCTAAAATGGCGTCAATAACAAAAACAATTATCAATACTGTTTTGTTCCTTTTTGATGTTCCTTTAATCACATTCTGTTGGATAGAAATATATTAAACCTCATTAAGTATGGCTTAACGTTTTAAGCAACGTTATAACTATTTGCACTGCTACGTGAAAATTATTCTTAAAAGAGTTTTATCACCACAAACATTTACTATCTATATGTGAAATGATATGGTGATGGCGCACCATTTATCTGTCCACTCTGCACACTGTGAGTGCCATCCACAATACAAAAAAAAACAGAAAAAGAAGGTTAAATGTTAAGGCTGGTATCACAATTACGCTGTCTTGGCCTTTCATGTTTTGCATACGTCAAATATCCTGGTGAACAACATTTTTCCGATCGATAAACCGAATGGTAGGAATTATGCCATTTATGGAGAGAAAACTATTAATATATTCTGAAGCTATGTGATTTAAAGTTCAACATTTTCAAATTTTCCAAGTACTCGTGCATTCAATGTCTGTCAGACATGAAGTTTCGAACGGGGCTTTGTTCTTTGCATCACGTTGATTTGATGTTGCATGATATAGTGCATGGAAAAATCTAAGAAGAGCTTTATAAAAATTTATATTCCAACCAAATATCATACAACAAATTTTGATAATTTGGACATCTTATTACAATGTCAGTTTATAAAAGATATCATAGAGAAATCGTACATACAAATCTTCTTCATGATTTGAAAAAAAAAATCAGATTTTTTTCTGTTTCAAAAACCTTAATCATATCGCCGCCAATTTTAGCCAAAATTTCACCATACAGATTCAAATTTTTTACAATACAAAAAGAAAAGAATGTCAAATTTAATGACAAGGTTCGGGGATCTTTGGAATTTGTATCAACTAACAGGTTATTAATATCTACTGCATGCCTTCTCAAATAGTGCCCCTCAGGTCAAATTCGGCCCGCGACGCACTTAGTAGTGGCCCGCGGTACTGACAAAAGTTAAATGACTCTATAAATACAGGTAAAGGTCCCTTTAATCAGATTTTTAACAATCAAAATAAATTTGTAAAATATTGCACTTCATTTTCATTTTAATTGAAAAAACCATCTTGGCAGTTTTGATTCATATTCCTTTCCATGCAACTGTAGTCTACTAATCTGTTCTGTTTCTTCAGTTTACAAAGCAAAATATTTGTTTGATAGTATTTTGCACTTCATTTTATTTGCAAAAATTACGCCATCTTGATAGTTTTAATTATGATTCCTTTCTATGCAGTTGTATACTAATTTGTTCTTTTACTTCAGTTTACAATTCAAAATAATAAAACCTTCTATAGGATCTGGATCAACCTGTAAGGCAGTGCATGGTAGCACTATGGGAGGGTTAATTGGAGTATCAGGCACCAATCTCACACACATACATTACCCCCACCCCCCCCCCCCCCCCCCCCCCCAACCACCCCCACACATCCCACACTCCGCACACATTAAAGCAATACTATAAAGTGTTAAAAATCGCAAGTGTTTCGACTCAATTTTCGCCTTCAATTACTGTTTTTTTTTAGTGTTTTCCCGCGACAATTGTTTTCTTGACAATTGTTTGGTAAAATTAGCACGTTTGTTGGTTTTACGTGCTTTGAATGCATTAGAGGTTTTAGACAGATCACCTTTTAGTAAAAATAAACATTTTTTTCTTCCTAATATATTCGGTAACTCATTTTCCAGCCTACAATTCATTATATTGTTGTCAACACTGCTGTAAAGGTGTCTGTTCGTTGTGTATAGCCCTTTTGCTTTTTTTCCAAAATAATTTGGCCCTTACAACAAAGTTTGAAAAAAAAGCTGATCTAATATGTCATGTGAGCCAAATAAGGAATTCATTATGGCGCACAGATAAGTTATTGCCAGAACATTAAGACAAAAACATTCCATTCAATTTGAAACATTGGTTGCTAACCTTTTTCGTAGAAAATAATGTGGAGAACAATAATCACTCTCGAAAATATGAAGAATTTCCTTGAATTTGACGTAAAGCTATGCTATGTTAGTGGGCGTGGAAATCAAAATGAAACGCGTGATATTTGCCACGCCCTATAAGTGAAATGTTATAGATCTTATTTAGTATGAAATTCAATATAACTACATTGATATAATGATGATTGATTTATTACAATTTCGCACATATTAACCGTAATAAATCAATTAATACGATTTTAAACATGGTAAAATAGCTTAAAACGAATAATTGTGTTCCATTACCACGGCAAAATTGTTTATTCATACTAATTGCAAAGCAACCTTCTTCAAGGGGGAGAATACACACATACCATAGTTGCGTTTATTTTTTATATATTTTTTTAACCTTCATACCGTTTGCTGAAAATCATGTGTTAGTACTATTTTGTACAGATTCAGATTCTTTACAGTACGTATGTTCAAATGTTTAGTAAATTATCTCAATTATCAAAATTGTTCTCATTTATATTACAGATAAATGTTACAGTTTGAAATAGTTAACAAAATTGTTATTGACAAAACAGTTTCGAATTAATCTTACTGCACAAAAGAGACCTGTCGATCAAAGTATATGATAGCATATTGTCTTTTACTCGGGTAAACATACAAAAATTGTTACGAATTGCTAACTCTCAAGTTAAGAGAGTATTATCTACTCTTAATGACTCCAGTGAATAGAATAAGTAATGAATTAGTAGTTAACAAAATATTTTACAAAAGCTTATAAAATGCATTGTACATTTGAACTAGGATAGGTTGATAAAAATGTCGGTTTTAATTTATTTGTTCACAAACAAGCTCTATCTTAACAAGATATAGCTTGGTGCTCTGCACCAATGTGTACCTCGCGCATAGTAAGATATATTAATTAATATAGCCCACATACTGATCGGAGATGGAATATTGGTGTGACAAATGTTGAATAAACTGGATATGAAGATGATTTTATTAAAATATAATCGTTAATAATAATCATGGAATGACTGGAATAGATTGGTAGCACCAGACATTGTTGTTACAGATTACAATAAGCGAAGAGTTTATTTCAGTATGAAAAATTAGATTTTTTGGCATTATAGTTGCAAGATTGCAAGAAGTAGGCCTACACTACAGCTCGTTATTCAGAAACGGGTATCCTGAATATTAGGTATCTGTTTATTCAGAATACCCTCTATTCAGAAGGCCCGCTATTCAGAATGTTGAAATTGGCCTGTATTCAGAATGATGACATTTTGAAGCACTTTTCCAGAGATGGTAGGGACTAGGGTTGTACTTTTGACCATGTCTTGACTTAAGAGTCAAGTCATGGGAATTATGTGTAGTAAAACTGCCATTTAAGCTTTCTATGTGTTGACATCAAATATTTGAAAAATAAAATACCTTTAGAAATTCCTCTCAGCATAGACAGCTAAAGCTGAAATTTATCAACCAGAATTTGGATGTAAACGAAGATGAGGTTGTCAAATTCGCTGCATTGCATGCTTCGATACTCATGATCTGATGTCAATCATCAAATCGCTATTTCAGTATTAATGTAATCACAAAGACTTGTTGCACAAAGTATTTTGCACCTCAGAAAGAACTATAGCTGACCCATTCAAATAATATTTCACGTGGTTGATATTTTCAACCAATTTACAGATTTGTTAACGATTAGACTCTTTTCTTTGTGTGAACGAAATATGCATTTAAATAACTACAAAAGTGTCAGTTCGCTACGTGCTAAACTTTTGTAAAAAAAAATACAATTTTCCTACATTCGGAGTGTCATTCTGGTCATCATTTTATGCCACAATACAGGTTTGATATTACAGTGGACTTGTATGTATTCACAGACCACTGGTAATTTGGATCAATTTATCAATATTGATCCCAGCTCAAGTGGAACTGTTTATCACAACTTTACTGGATATTCTGACACTTTCTTAACAAACACATTAGTAACAACACTGCTGTGACAAATCTCCCACTCAAGCTGTTGCAGTATTCCAGTATGCTGTTGCATAGATTGAGTCCTACAGTTACTGAATGCCCATTGACTGCCCAAACCTGCAAAACATTGGATTCAATGAACTTACTGCGACAACCATGTTTAACCCACTGCCACCATCCTTCTATTAGATCAAAGCCTCAGAAACGATGGCGTAAGAGGGGTAAAAGAGGTGGTAAGAAATTAACCAAAAAACGTAAAATAGGACTCATAGATTCTGAACAACTCTGTGTTAACCAATGGAATGCACGGTCCGTACGGAATAAAACCACAACGTGCTCCGATTATGTTGTTGATAACAACATTGACATTCTGTTCCTCACAGAGACTTGGCTAAATAATACAGATAATGTTGTTATCGGTGAACTTTGTCCCCCAGGATATGCATTTATAAATGTACCTCGTGGAACAGATCATCATAGAGGACTTGGAGTGCTCCACAAAAGACCTCTTAAACTGCAAATTATAACAATTGATTTTCAAAGTACAACATTTGAATTCGCTGTCTTGTCTGATTTAAAGAGATCAAATTACTATCCCCTTATATATAGGCCCCCACCTTCAACGAAGAATAAGCTCAAAACATCAGACTTCTTGACTGAATTTGAAGATTTTCTTTTGGTCATAAACTCATTTTCTGGTACTGCAATAATACTTGGAGATTTCAATTTCCATATTGATACCCCTGATAAACCTGACGCCGCAAAATTTCTTGACATAACCGAGAGCTCTGGTTTCCATCAGATTGTTAAAGGCCCGACACACAAACATGGGCATACTCTTGACCTGGTTCTTGTTCGTCCTGAA
>JXSR01S012528.1:19099-33155 GCA_000969725.1 Ophiothrix spiculata
AGTTTAACTGGCTTAGAATTGTCTAATTTCTGTTACTGGAGTTGACTAGAATAAAAAGTGATTTCTAGATGACATGATAGAGTAAAAACCAAGAAAGTCCTACCAATGACTGGTTTAGAAACAAAAACTCAGGGATTTGACTTTTAGGCGAAGTCAGCTATGAACTCAGAGAGCGATATATATGTATTTGTTTTGCTATTGGATATTTTATGGAGTGACTGTTGCAGATTATGATATGATTTTCTGCTAGACATAGCTTTAAAGAAGATTTGGAGAAATTAACGGGATTTTTGATTTTGTTTAACTTTCATTTCATTACATTTATTTGTTTCATCTCACCATACACAAATAATTTACATATTGGTCAATACGGTAAATACATGTACATTGTGTAATTGTGTATAATGATATACATTTTTGTATAATATAAGACGATGAACACTAAGGTAAGACAGACATGGATGACACAAAAGACGCTAGGTGTGTGGATGGAGCCCGGGATGGAAACACCCAGTTTACAAAATTACAGCAATATATGAGATATAAACTTGATTAAGTCTGAAAATGTAAATCTAATGTTTTAAATGAATTTTACTCAGTTTGTTTTATTTTATTTAAATCTTGGTAATGATAATATGATTGACTGTTACAAATCACTGTTACTCGCACTTAATTGGTGCTAAATGAATAAGTTACAAAAATAGAGATTAATTCTGTGCGCATACACTGAACCAAAAATAAAAGACTGGTTTTATAGACTAGGAAATAGATATATTGTGCATGATAAAAAAAGTCAACATTGTTACAATAAATCAGTGAATAGACTATTATCTCTCGAGGTCTAACAGTTGTCACAATCACATTCTATCTAACCACAATTATTGTGCACTAGTTGTAACTTGAGAGTGCAGAATCAGAATAAGTCGAAACATGTGAGGGATGTAAATGATAACAAAAATGCTTAATAGAAATTAATTTGCAAATTATTGTAACCATACAAGCCTAAAGGATCATGGCTATGATAACACTGCATTCTTAATGACACCTGATACTATTCTCTTTCTAATATATACAAAGACCTTACTCTTAACCTTTATTTGCCCGACTGGGTAAGGAGGGTGCTTGGGAGCCTAGATTGACTGGGAGCACCATGAGCAGACCTGTAGCTGATAGTGCTCCCAATCTGACATCAGCAAGATGGGAAGTGAAAGGTAGGCTCAAGACTTAACCTGAAGCTGACCCAGTCGCCCAAGCAACATCCTTACCAAAATACAAGGGAGGGTTGGGTGGGAATACAACGCACCTGACGAAGTATTTTTTCGTCTTGGCTTGTTGACGATGGAAACAGCTACTTGCAAAATGGCGTACACCTCCGTCCCATAATGTACACCGTGTACATGATGACCTGTACACCGTGTACTTGATGATCGGTGGTGGCGCGCGACGGCCAGTAGTAGAGGACTCAGCCGGTAGTAGAAGGACTCAAGCTTGTCTTGGCTAAAATAACTAAACTTAACTCAAATGTTAACTATCATTATTGTAACCATACAAGCCTAAAGGATCATGGCTATGATAACACTGCATTCTTAATGACACCTGATACTATTCTCTTTCTAATATATACAAAGACCTTACTCTTAACCTTTATTTGCCCGACTGGGTAAGGAGGGTGCTTGGGAGCCTAGATTGACTGGGAGCACCATGAGCAGACCTGTAGCTGATAGTGCTCCCAATCTGACATCAGCAAGATGGGAAGTGAAAGGTAGGCTCAAGACTTAACCTGAAGCTGACCCAGTCGCCCAAATAGTAGCCAAGGTAATTGTGTGTAGTGAGGTAGATAAATTTGAATAGGTAGAAGATTTGAGCGTAGCAATAAAGATACCGGAAGTATGTACAAACAGTAGTTGCTGTTTTGTCATAACCGATGGCCTATCTGAAACTTCAGAGTCAACAACAAATGTGAGTAATATACCGCCGGTAGCTATTGAAATGTTTGAACGCATGATTGAAGTGACGGAACACAGGGTTGAAGTGTCGGAACACAGGTTTGAAGTGTCGGAACACATGATTGAAGTGTCGGAACACAGGATTGTAGTGCACCTGACGAAGTATTTTTTCGTCTTGGCTTGTTGACGATGGAAACAGCTACTTGCAAAATGGCGTACACCTCCGTCCCATAATGTACACCGTGTACATGATGACCTGTACACCGTGTACTTGATGATCGGTGGTGGCGCGCGACGGCCAGTAGTAGAGGACTCAGCCGGTAGTAGAAGGACTCAAGCTTGTCTTGGCTAAAATAACTAAACTTAACTCAAATGTTAACTATCATAATACGTCGCCAACTTAAGGATCTGATTGTTTACAGTTTGATTTTTAAGAGCAAAATACCAAAAATAGATTTGTGAGTTTATGATCAATGATTAATTTTTATCGATGTCATTTTACTGAAAGATTTACCTTAGCATTTATCGACAGAACAAATTATTGTAATCTGGCACTCACTCTCTTGGAGGACAGGTTAGTTTAAGATTACGGAGCCCATACTCAATATGCTGAGTGCAGCTAGTCTGACGGTGACTTCTGACAACAAGTGAATCAATGGTTTGAATTAGAGTGCTTGAAGATGTTCATGGGGCATGGTTCAGAATCAGAATTGGTAATTTATTTCATAGTTGGGAGACCTGCGGGCAAAGGCGCTTCAACTGTTTACAAGTGTTTTCAGGTTAAAGAAAATAAATTATTTAAATGTTTGTAAGTTTGTATGCTTTTTGAAATGCTGTTTTCAAGGTTTTTTATTTAAAGATACATACAGGCAAGGAAAAAATTATTTTTCCTGTGGTCATTTCTTATTTAAAATATACCATGATTATGATTCCTATTACTTTCCCTATTAGATTTTAAAGGCATTTTTTTGTTTTATTGCTTACGACTCTTCGTAAGTGATTTTAAGTTCTTATTTCTTGCATAAACGTGAATTTGTTTAACTGTTTTAGGTGAATGACTTTGTGAAAAGTACAAGGAGCCTATTAGAAAATCAATCGAGTTATTTGTTAAAGACGTGTCCGGTTGCCCAGAAAATAAGTAAATTCAATTGGGACAACAATACTAAAATAAGTTAGTACATGAAAAAAAAAACCCCTCAGCTTGAAGTATTCAACTAATCATATTTTATGTCAAGTTCAGATTTAAATTAAATTCTGAATCTTACATGGTCAGTAGTCTTTACTATGCTTTTCAGTAGTTTTTGCAGAATTTTCATATACTTGGAATCACCAAATCCCTTTTCATCCAATATGTTTATAACTTTACAATAGCCTTTAAAATGTTTTAATGTAAATTTTTCCAATTTTTAAAATTCTTTATCAGATTTTGTTTCTATTTTTGACTTTTCAATTTTAAAAGAGAAACAAATAATAGGTCGCAAACTTTGATTTGTAAGAGGTCAAGACAATATTTTGGTCACACATCTTATACATCAAAACAATGATGCTTATAATGATTATTATATGTGCCCGGTCATATCGAAAGGTACCTTAAGGTTCCAAAAATGAAAATTGAGTTTTATTGATTATATTTTAAGCTTTAAAATGACACCTTGCTTTTGGTTATTGGATGTTCGATTGCAAAGTTACATCCAAATTGGTAAAAGGCATCGGACTGATTAAGAAAACTATAGTTCTGAGAAAAATTCTATACTGGTAAAACTTGAATGAAGAATGGATTTTTTATCTCGGTTTTTAAAACATTTGTCTTTTGTTTTGGATGTTGAAACCAGATTAATATGATAGAATACACTTCAAAAGAAACGTTTCTGATGAAATTAGAAATTCGACCTTGGACGTGATTTTTGACTATACTCAGCTTCAATGGCCCGTATATTGTAATTTACTATGCAGACCGTAATGTACCTTTAGATATGACGGAACACATATATTAAGGTTGACAAAGAAAAATATAGAATGTTTGTATGCTAGATATAATTTTCAAATCACTTCAAATTTATTTTTCTATTTAAAATCAACAAATAAGAGATGGTTTTGTGGACTTTGGAAAGCCCGTGTTCAGGATAAAATATTTATAGACTTGATAGTGAAGTGATAGATGATGAGTATACAATCAGTACCTCTGGGCCAAATTTGATGAAAGTAAGAAATTTCATGTAGCATGCATGTATGCCAATTCATCAAGGTTGCCAAGTGCCAGCTTACCTGATCATATAGCGCACCCACAAGCGACGAATATGCTCATTCTATATTTGGCTTCGCTTCAATTTCAACGTCTTACATTTACGTTCATGACTGTGAATCGTAACTTAGGTAATTTAACCATCTTTAAAGAAATCAAGTAGTGGATAGATTGAGAGATCATCTTATGTGAAAAAACCCATTAAAATGTAAAAGTGATTCTTGTACTTCATTTGTAAAGATTTTAATCTTTTTTACGCTTCCGTTCGGAAGTAGTTATTATAGAAAACATGGCAGAAAACATGGTAGAACACGTGACATGTGTTGAAAAATGTAACATTTTAACACATTTTACGTGTTCTGTGAAATTTGCAGTGTTGACTGTTGGGAAATATTGAATAAAATGTATTATGCAAGTCAAAAATGAGACTCAAAAATAGAAGAGAAGTCGCAGATTTGACTTTGTTCATTTCGGTCTAATGGTTTTTGGAGTTGATGTTTCAAAATGCGCACATCCTTAACATCCGTTCCTTCAATTAATCATATCTTCTGATTCCTAAATTTGAAGAAATTGCGATAACATGGGTGGAGATTTACTGCTCAGGTAAGCTTTTGGACGCATTTTGTTCAAATAAAATATCTAATATTTTGCACACTTCGGGCCTACCATCATTTTATGATTTTGACTGATTGTAACAAGTTTTCTACATTTTGGGAGATTCAACTGTATTATAAAAGCATCATTACTCAGCCTAAACAGCTAAATGAGCACATTTTATTTGAAGATTTATTTAAACGTACTGCCTTTGCTTAAAGCTTTGTTTGATTGCAAAGTTACATTCACATTGGTAAAAGGCATCGGGCTGATTCAGAAAACTATAGTTCTGAGAAAATCGAGTTTAAAGTTTCTGTACTGGTAAAACTTGAATCGGTTTTTAAAACATTTGTGTTATGTTTTTGAAACCTAATTAATATGATAGAATACACTTTAAAGGTAACTTTTCTGATGAAATTAGCAATTCGACCTTGGTAGTGATTTTTGACTCTGCCTAGCTTCAATTGCACGTACCTCGTAATTTACTATACCGACTTTCAGGTAGCTTTACACCCTGGTCACAAAAGCCGCAAGAAGCCGCAACGCCGTTATGACATCGGTATCACATCAGTATGACACCGGTGAATGCTTGCGATGCCCGGTCGGACACCGGTGGTTATGGGTCCACATAACTAAAGACATCGTATACAAGCTGCAAGGTTTTAATTCGGAATTAAACTCGTGCGGCATGCTTCCGGCGTCTCTACGGCTCACGGACACCGTCCGTACACCGGTCGGACGTCCAACCGGTGTCCGATCGGCGTCTGCTGAATTGACGCCGTAAAGTCATCGTAACCTCGCCGCAAGATTATGTGACCAGGGTATCCGATATGACGAGGCGCAATTGATGTTTGGTTTTACTTGAAATTCAAATACTTCATTCTTACTTCAAAGTAGCTTGTCAAGCGATATAATATTTACCTGGCAGTGTAAGAGATATTTTATGTGTTTAAGTGTTATTATAATTTGCCAAACTGTTTACACTTAGGCAAAAATGTGGATCGTCATATCGAAAGGTACCTTAATACCGGCATAGTACATTACGAGATACGGGCCATTGAAGCTAAGCATAGTCAAAAATTACGTCCAAGGTCGAATTTCTAATTTCATCAGAAAGGTTATCATTGAAGTATATTCTATCATACTAAAGGTTATCATTGAAGTATATTCTATCATATTAATCAGGTTCCAACATCCAAATCCAAAAAATTATTAAAAAACAAGCTAAGAATCCTCTCACCATTCAAGATTTACTAAGTACAAAAACTTTAAACACGATTTTCTCAGAACTATAGTTTTCCGAATCAGCCCGATGCCTTTTACCAATTTGGGTGTAACTTCGCAACCGAACATCAAATAACCAAAATCAAGGTGTCATTTTAAAGCTTAAAATCTCAGCTTTCAGATGTAACCAAGCCCACCTACAGGTTCCTTTCGATATGACGGGTCACAAATATTAGACACTCTTGGTGATAAGATACTGTTAATATTGATTTAAAGATATACGATTATAAAACAGCAACACCGTACCATTGTTTTGAAGTACGTATCATTTGGTATATCTTGTTACCGTCTGTCAACTGCCGCTAGTTACATTTACATCTGTACTTGGAAACGTCTTCTTGAGGATATTGAGTGATGTCACATCTAAGACGAATGATCAGCGTTAGGTGACGAAATAATAATAATAAAAATTAACCCAAATGCAACGACAAAAGAGGAAAAGCCAAATTTGCTGCGGGTTATAATGACAGTGATATCACGACGATATGACGAAAACTGTTGCAAGAAATAATAAACGATCTGCAATCAACATTCATCACAATTGTCAGTCACAAGCCAACGTCACACAAATCGTTACAATTCCTTGGCATTATTCGTAAATGATCGATGACATAAACCTTCACGAAGATACTGTTATATGCAATTTTTGATCACTTTTAAAAATAATGTTCTCTATATTATTTTCTTTAAAACTGTACACAGTAATACACCAACTCAATTAAATTCATATGAAACAAAAACAAAAATCGTCATTCCGTTTCAAAATGGCGTCCATATTTCTAACATGTGTCAAATTTTCATTTTTCCGAAAAATGTCTCGCCAAAAATTTGAAATCTACTTTCCCAAAGGAATTTTTCAATGAAAATGGGCTCATAATAGCAGATTATAATTAAAAATACATTGCTGAAATAATTTTTTTTTAAAGTTGTTTCGTTTTGGATTTAGGGACAAAACGAAATTTGAACAGCGCCATCATTTTACCAGTTTATGCTAATTATCTCAAAAACGACGCGTCCGATTTGACTTTTTTTTTGGAACCAAAACACGCACAACCCCTACCTTGACAATTACATATAACAGATTTATTGGGTTACATTGCGTTTTAGCGCGAAAAACAAAATCCAGGGTCCATATGGACCCCCCCCCCTTATGCAATGAAGTGTTAAGCAATCTAGTACATACTTGTAACAACATTTTAAGGCTGCCTCAGCATCTCTTATATAGTATGTCGGAAGTTTGACAGGTTTCTCTTTATTTTACCATCGCCAGCTAAAATACTTTTAATTTTCAAAAGATCATTATGTGCATGTCATGCTTACGGACTAGTACGTGATTATAAATTGCATAAAACTTTCAGGAATGGTTTAAAATGTATTAACAATACTTCCTGTGTAAATTCAAGTTGATAGAGGTGCAATTGCTGTCTGAAACGTGACCTTGAACTTGGGTTCTAAGTTTTTTGATCCACCCTGTAGAGAAGACTAAAACCTTGACCAAACAGACTTTGCCTTCATAAAATCAATATAACCAGGAGCATGTATCTGAATCAGGCACTCTTGGGTTTGACGCCCTATGTAATATGATACTGCTGGGTTGTGTTGTATGCTCAATCAAAACATTAAGTACCGGAAATTCTACCTTAAAATCAAGTTCATTTTATTACGTTCAATATTGAAATTGATTTGAACGGGGTTTTTTTGGTATAAATATACAGACTATGGTCAATGTGCAAAAATTATGTATGTCGTAATTATATTTAGTGTTAAAATGTAAAACAAATCAAAAATAACACAAAAAGCAGTATATTAAATATACCTCATTTTGCTAAAATGTCCACAGTACTGAAGGCAATTTGATCTCATTAAATGTTTAGATAACTTAATTCATGTTTATCATGCAAGGTGATTTGACCCTAACATAGTGGATAATGGATGTCTTAACAGGTATAAGTGATAGTGATGAAGTGTGTTATAGCTATGAAGTGACAGTTTCTAGGGTATAAAAGCCTAATGAATCATGTCAGTTTTTTTTTCGAATTGGCATTAAACAATTATTTACTTCGGATTTTGAGGGGAGTTTGCAGGCTATTTTTGTACACATATAAAAGATGATATAATATTCATCGCCATCATCTTCCGTTTCTGGGCAGAAAGCTCACTGCATATTATGACAAGATGACGAGTACTTTGTTTGATGAAGATGTTTTGGTGATATCGAGTCATAAATTAATTTAAGGTCATTAAGCACAATATTCTGATTCTATATACCTCTTGAATCTACCTCTTCTCTTATTGTGCAAGATAAGTTCATTTGATACATTTTTAATTTTGTATAATTATAACGATAATGCATCGATGAAAATTAATTTCATTTTATATGATTCTTCTGTAACTGTGTTGTAATTTGTTTATTCTTAAAGGCATTAACTCTCAATGTTAAGCTATGGTCGAGCATAAAATTGTTCATACGTTTACCACTAAAAATACAGCGTTTGAGATATCTTAATGATTTTAATTGCTTTTCATTTTCGTTTTGAAAGAGCACATATTATCTTAAAAGCTATTTTACAGATAAACAGGTGTACCCCCATACTTATTTACCTTTTATGTTTTGGATACTATTGCATGAAAAGTTTACATTGAAGAAAAATGTTCAAAGTCATAATTTATAAGTAAGTTATAATTTTTTACGCATACCTACTTGTAATCATTGATAGGAAAAGTTGAATTAACAAATAACTCTACTTGTGCACCCATCACCGTACATGGAGGTTATAGTGTGTGTAAGGTAGTGCCAATACATTGTCCATAAAAATTTCAGAAATGTAAGCTCTTACAAATCTAAAGTTAAGAGTTAAACTGTAAACCAGGGCATAAATGCAGGTGCATTTTAAATCTAATAAGATATAATTATTCACATAAACTAGCTCCCAGTTATTCAATTCAGTTTAAAATAAACCAATTATTTTTCTATATGATATTTTCAGAGATTATGTGAATCAAAGTATGTCACATACTACATTAGTATTTGCTACTTTTGGTTTGATAACCTTTCAAGTTAAGCATTTTGTAGTGTTAACAAAACCAGCGAAATGTTCCTGGCGCATTTTTTAAAACTTTTTTGAGCCGAGTAACGGGTATGTGTCATTACGTCAAATGCCTTTAAGCCACATTTTTTCCAGTCTGTGTTTGATAGTTGGTTGATTAAATGAGAACCTTACTTAAATTAATATAATCCAATAAATGTCTAGGAGGGGTTTTCTCATTTTTTAAAATTGTATGTTAATTTTTGAAATAAATGTCAGATATGGTAAAAAACGCCTACTTTGTTGTTTTTGGCAAGTAAAAAATCAAGATGAAAATCAAATTATGGGAAGAAAAGTCTTCCAAGCCATTCGTTTCTAGATTTCAAAAAGAAAAAAAAAATTCAAGGGTGACTTTGCATTAGACATTTCAAAAATGAGCCCTAAACATGTGTTTTAACACTTTTTGACAAAAACCATACATTTTGGTCGAACCAGATATTGTTCATACATGATACAATTATTACAATGACTTTGTCAGAGTACTGATTGGCATGTTGCACTCTCAAAAACAAAGGAATACCCCAAAAAAGTGGGGTGTGGAGCAAAATTCATAAAAAGGAGGGTCCAAATGGCAAAACAATCCGCAACATTTCGATGAATTTAGCAAAATTTTCGACAAATCACATCAAATTAAGAAAATGGTGGGTATTTAGTGACAAAGGTTGGTAAAGTGACAAGGAATTAAATAACAGGGGGTCATGGAGTGAAAGTTGGTAAAAATAGAGGGGTCTTTCGGTGAGAGCGAGCGAAAAAAGCGGGTTCCTTTTAGTGGCACATGGCTCGTAACTCACAGTTGAGTGCCCCAAGGATTAGTATTATCTTGGTTTTTGGTTTAACAGGAAACGATGCACAATTTACTGTCTTTAAATTCAAACCAATAGAATATTTCATACAAAGATTGACATGTATTTGGGAAAACTTTTTTTCATTATAGGTCCTATGTAAAGCTCTGAAATGCAGGTCATACAATTTTATTCTAATGAAAATCATTTAATACAGTTTCGTATATCAAGTTGATGCTTTAATAATCTACCAATATAATGCGCTATGAAAGTAACACAATTAGTTATGTCTGTGGTTACAGTAAATTACTTTCCATGTGATGTATCAGTTATCATCTATTGAGGTACGATTGCAGAAGGCACCCCATTAGCTGACATGGTTTAATCCAACATAGAAGTATATTCAGCACGAGGCTCCTATTATTCAGTGTTTTGATGTCGAATGATTTCCTTTTGAACTGTTGAATAACGTTTCTTTTTGAATGATAGTCAGAAATTAAGTTGTGATATCAAAATATAGTCTGCCAGAGCAACAAGGGATATGTTGCAAATCAATGGGAGTAGTTCGGCTACGGAGAAAGCGGTTAGAAAAACATTATTGATGGCGTCGTATTTGATGCAATCAAAAGCCTCGGAGAAGTCAGATACCGCTACCTTTTCCAACTAAATTTGATATATCGGAACGTTTTCCGTATACATCAGGAAACTTTGTGTTTATAGGAGCTTTTATAATGCTCACACCCAGTGGTAGCTTCAATTCCCCAAATGATAAATTTTATTTACAAAACTTTGAAACCATTCTCAATCCATTCATTCATTATGTAATTTGTTAACTGCTAATATGACAAACTTATCAAATATGATATGAAAATACAAAGAAATGGTCTTTAGAAGCAGCCTTATCATAAATAGTCACTTGTGTTATAAACCGAGTTTGTCTTTTACAGGTTTAATGGACATTTGTTTTCTAACCCGTTAGAAAGTGCATCAATTCCTATCATTTAAATTTCAGGAATTTCCTTTTCTTCGACAGTGTAAATAATGGATGACTTCGAAACGACTGCAATAAAGTTGCTCTGTTGTTAAAAACAAAATTGGATTTCAGTATTTTTCACACATGATTATTAAAGGTCTAACAATGTCGACTTCTCTAATATTCAGCGTATGGTTAAGATAACAAAGCTCTTATAAGGTTTAGAAAGTTAAAGATAATTTGTTAATGTTAAAGCTGACATGTTTTTAGTAGTTATACTTATTAAGAGGTTTGAAATACAAAACAATCAAATCTTAACCTTAACCCACTTAAGGCGTCCTCCTCGAATCTTATTATAGCAAGGAAAATATTGTAAATCTTGAACTGGACTCACCACGTATTTCAGTTACGTTGCGATACGATCGCCGGATGTTCATCAAACTGCACAGAGGATTGGGGACCGGTGGTCTGGTCATGTGACATACGATATGACATACCTTATGATATAATATTATATGGCTTTGTGCCACTAATTGAGGTATAGTAAATGGGTGGAGACGTTACAGTTTTAGGTAAAAATCAAGAGTATTTTTACCATAATTTCAGATAGGTGTGGTCAATTGATTTGGTTTATGGACTATAACCTTGACAATTTATCAGGCTATAAGTCCCCATTGTTTCATCTTCAATTATTCTTTACTTAATAATCGCAATCGAATGGCGCTGGGTGAGTGTGAGGATGCAACAGTGCGGATGCAACCTAGCAAGTGTGTATGCATTACAATGCATTTGAAGCTCATTGAATTGACTATACGGTGTATTATAAGCATTGGCTATTACCTGTCTTTGTACCTACTGAAGGCTTATTATTTATGAACAAATTAAAAATCAGTGATTATGAAAAGAAATTGTGGATGATTATGAAAAGAAATTATGCTGGAAGTCATATAAATTGGTATTTGTAGAAATGGATTCCAACTGATTTTTAAGAAATATGTGATCACACTATAGCTCAGTACAGAAGCAAATTCCTTCATTATAAGTTTGGTTCATTTAAAAGTATATAGCACCCCCTTCATATATCAAAGGGTCAAATTTTGAATAACATACAGTTATAAAGATATTATGAAATCAATTATGGTACCATTTTTGCATGAAATTATATACTTACACCCTATATGACTTTTGTTCCACCCTGTATATTCACTTTTTTGTGATTTGTCGACGATCCTTACAATCATAGCTTTACAAATATAATTAACTGGGACTTTAACACAGGAAAAGAAGTGCTATGTGTTAAAAAGAAAGGACATGCTGATTCCATTCTACATCAGTGTATAACGCAAATTCGTCCCACCTAATAACACAACGCCAGATATAACTAGGCTGATATATATAAAAGTTTCATTTGTTTTGGTAAAAACAAACCTATAACTGATGTTCCCTTAAATTGTGTATTTGATTTATCTTATTACGGTGATTGAAGTTCAATAATGAATTATAGAAACGCTACAGAGTTTATGATCATATAAGGAATGTCTAATGATATGGCTGATCGTCTTCTTTCTAATGAATCCCGCATGCAAAATTATAAAATCATTTAAGTTATCACCATGATCAGCAAAAAAGTTTTCAACGAAAAATCAGCCTTATTGAATCCTACTAATAATAAATTATATAATCTTTAATATGACATGAACAATTTGTTTCAGAGTGAAAATGACAAATATGGAAGATAACCAACGCACAATACACTCGTGAGTAAAATACCGGTACTCATTACCAGTTCTATGTATATACACTATTCGATAACGTCAGTTCCAAGTAAAATATCCAATACGATAGTGCACTCCAAACTATAGCCCTCGATATCTCCCAAGTCATTCCCTCATTACTAAGTTCTCTTTCAATACGTTCAATATACAATAATTGATTTAAAAGGATGGACTATACGTTATTTTTTTTTAAAAGATACAAAACATGGTAGGTGGTCATAGTTTCTATTCAATTTAGACAAAATAATGTTTGACATAATTAAACAAATTTTCAAGATATCTAGATTTCCCTAAAATGTTACACAAAGGCATTAACATAAAAAAGATAAAACTCATATATCAAGTATAGTTGATGCCGCTTAATTGGGACACCTCGGGAGTAGCAAAAATATCTCGATCAACAAGTTGTCTCGTTCAAGCAAAAAACAGCAACAGAACCTCAATTGTCTTAAGGGTTGATGACCTCAATCTGCTCAGGAAAATATGAATCCTAACTATTTTTTAATCATGAAAAGATAAATAGTTTCGACTGGATTTGCGGGGACTAGAACCATGGATTATGGCAGGTGTTAGTCATGCATTACGAGGCGACAGATCTACCGCTAGGCTATCAAGGCAGCATTGAGATCTTGAACTAAAATCTAAAACATAAACATTAGAATGCCGTATTTTTCTTTTGTTTACATAAAAATTGCATTTTTTGCCTCATTGGGATGCTCCATTTGTAAGTAAATTATGCGAATGCGTATATCAGTCAAAATGTAGATAATGTAATTACTAAAAACAGACAATTCACAGCTCTAACAAGGCGAACTCAGAGTCGTAATTCACGTCGGGAAAAACAACGCGGGCTTGTTACATTATCATTCAAAATCAACACAACATATTCATAAAATAGTATTTGTAATTCAATAAAAGGTATCAAGCCTACAATCTGTCAAAATATGAAAACAGTCGAATCGTTCGAACATCATAAAATCATGAGGTTTCGGCGAAATAGGCGTCAATTTTTCGAAGTAGTCTATTGACGTAATTTTGACCTTGATAATGGTCGTAAAATCACTAGTAAAGTTGCATGTATAAACTAAAGACTCTATTCCATATGTACGCCAAAAATTGTGATATTCTGATATGTGTAAGTAGGTAAAAACTTGCAGTAAAGATGACGTCGAGCCAAACGGCACCCATTTAGGGACTGTAGCCTTAAGCGAGATGTTTACACACTAAAATATAGACTAAATTCATAAGCTGACAAAAGTGGACACAGTGAAAGAATTTCAAAGACATTTTGGATAGACTGAGACTTTTGCTGAGATTTTCAACAGAATTTTGGATTATGGTTTAGATTTTTGTCCCATATTTTGCAATTTACTT
>JXSR01S012531.1:34719-44943 GCA_000969725.1 Ophiothrix spiculata
TTTGCCTATATTTTCCGTACAAATGCCGATTTTCAACATTTTGGTAATTATGACGTCATAGTGACGTCATACATTTATGGATGACCTTGAATTTGGTATCAATGGAAAGAGGGAACTGATACCTATCCACTGGTACCACATACGGGGGTATGGGGGACTCGCTATAAAAAATTGAGGGGGGGGGGGCCTCCGTATAATATGTTTGTGAAAATCGCTCCGTACACTGTGAAAACTCCGGTGTTAAATTAACACCGGCTGGATTCAATATAGGTCAAATCTGGGGCGGTGTTAATTTAATACCATTGTGGTGTAATTTTAACACTTTGGTGTTGTTTCATCACCCTTTGAGGGTATTTCAACACCAAAAAGTGTTATTTCAACACCAAAAAGTGTTGAAATAACACCAAGCTGGTGTTAAATTAACACCATTCCAAATTGGACCTGTATTGAATCCAGTCGGTGTTAAACTTAACAACACCGGAGTTTTTACAGTGTATAACTAGAGTTAAAGGATGCAAGCGTGGTGGGCCAATGAAAGTGAGTATGTCGAAACTCCTTGGCAAAGGAAATTTACACCTAAAATAGCATGGGAAATCTGATCGAGCTGACCGGGGTCTTGTTACAAAATGTACCTAGTCAGGCTTACGCTCTTTTGAGTTCACAAAAAATATCACATGAAAAATGGTAAATGTAGGAACAAAATCGGCTGGTAAGTTTTGATACAGCGATCTTGGTAGGTTATCATCCTATACCCTAAACACGGGAAGATATCTCGGGGTCATGCATCAATTACGAACGTTGTTTGTGCATTGTATAGGAAATGTTGCCGATAACTGCAATATGGCAAATCTGATGGTCAGTGATTTATACTGTGTGGATTACCAGTTTAAAAATCAAGTTTATTTATAAATTTCGCCATATGCTTAAACCTAGTCACTATTCAAATGTTTTACTTATAAGATCCAAAGTACTCAAAGTGACTCCCCTTGCCATGTTTTGTGTTTAAAATAGGTTTCCGAACTTGTCAGTTGTAATTTGTTGATATCAAAGTCAAAGTCCGACCTAGAGATATGTCAAGATTATAGTGAATGTATAGGCTTACCGATAAAACAGGTAAACACCTAATAAATAATATACTACCATGCATTTTATAGTATTGTGCTTCTTGTTCCCGTTCTTCGTGAATTCTTTCGGCCAGGAACCTACATCTAAACCAAAGGTAAGAGGAACTCGAAAGTTATCAGATCAGTCTATAAGGGTTCAGCAAAGGAAGTCAGTGTTTTTATTGCGTCTTGTAATATTATTTCTCAAAGGTAAATACATTGAACTTATTAAGCTTACTCAAACATTTTAACAAAATTTTCATTGAAAAGCATGAGACGATGACTGTAGATTCTGACAAACAAAATCATTATCTTCAGTTTAAGCCATAATGCTATTTAGATCTTGTTTTAATAAGTTGATCTTTAATTCAAAATGTTCTTAATGTTGAGTTCATGGTGCACCTCTCCTGTCCTATTTATTTTACATATCTGTGTGATTGGATAGAATAAAAATGAAACAGATTGAATTGGCTAGATAGGCCTACTTACAGACCATTCCTATAATTGACATACTCCCGCCGTTGATGGGGTGAATCCACAGACTCGAACGGAGAATCGGAACTCAGAACGAGGCCAAGTACTTGGTCTCCTTCTTATTACAACTGAAAACATTAATGATCTCATTCTCAGGAAAAAGTGTTCCTCGTGATACTTGATGGTTTGCGATGGGATTTATTTGACGAGCCGATGTCAGCATTAGAGAGCATGGCGACACATGGAGTCAAGGCAGAATGGCTGGATCCAATATTCCCTACAATGTCGACACCAAGCATGTTTTCTATTGTGACAGGTAAAATCAATGACAACCAGAGTTGTTTTTATTTTCAAATTAATTAATTATCAAGAAAACAACAACAGCAATGTTATAAGATATTTAGAACAGCGCAAAAAGCAACAGAAGCAAGCAAAAGCAGCACAATAACATGATTCAGTGCACTCCTCTGATGGATCATTTAGTATTGGCTCGATAGGGACCAAGAGTGGAACCCTCGATCTTATTCAGAAAGTTATATTATCTACTTTGAAAGTTTCTTGATACATGTATGTATAAATTACTATACCGTAAAATGATCTCATTCTTGGTCATTTCAAAATCACAGATTGGACGGTACCTCAGGGCCGTTTCAAAGTAGAAGTTATTTTGTCCGTTCCTGCAGCAAACAAAAATGACCATCTCTATGCAATTCAAAACTGCACTTTGACATTACTATTGAAATGCTTTCTTTTACCTTTCAAATTTTGAAGTCAAACTGTAGATCCAACTTCACATTTTATTTAATTTGTTGAATATCGATCGATGTGATTTGTTCCATTCAAAATGGCCAAATATTGTTCCTTACTAGGTCTGTATCCTGAAAGTCACGGAGGCCTTCACAATTTGGCATTTGATCCAGTCAACAAAACTATATCTGGTGGCTATTTAGACACACTCAATATAACGTGGTGGTTTAATACAGGAGCCGAACCTATGTGGGTCACAACTGAAAAACAAGTAAAACCAGCCCTGTAAAAGAGTTCCAACTTAAATATATTCTAGCCTATTTTTGTAAATATTCTACTAATTTTTGAATGATTTTTTTTTTTAAATGAGTAAAAACTTAATACAAATAAATATTTGCAATGTTGTATATGGTAAGGTCGTCGCATTTGCTCAATTTGTCATTGTGTGTACGTGTATCCTTAACTCGGGGCGAAATAATGCATTTTTGTAAACATTAGACCATAGAATAATATATAATGAATTCTACATGTTTCCCTTTTCATATTTCCATAGAAAACACATTCTCTCATCCAAATATGAACAGAAAAAACAAATAAATGTTTTAATTTCGTCATCCTGTTTTGTATACAAAAAGAGCGAAATTCCTACAAAATTGGCATATTGTCATGCATCGATGAAACCCTCAGGTGTTCAATATCTATCATACGAAAGTTGCCCATTGTTTTTTATTCTCGCTAAAGTCCTAACCTATCCAATGATATAAGCATCTTCCTGATTGGCCATATAGTTTCGTCGGACAGAAAGAAAATGTTATGGTACACTCATGATACATTATTGATAGGAAGCTATAGGAACCTTGTGTGTGCAGTGAACTGGAACACAGTAAACACATTTGTTGCAGTGTGGCAAAGGTTTTAATGCAAAAAACAGTGGTAAACATTACGATATATGATCGAGGAATACCTAGGCCTACTGTAAAAATTACAATACCAAATCTATGGTATCTTGATGTCATCTGATGATCATGATTGGATTCAAAATTTTAAAAATTCTTAAAACTCAATAAAACAGTTTTCCCCTATAAATATTAAAGCTCTGAACCAACTCGGTAGAATATGGGTATCGACGGCATCAAGAGAAAAATACATAGTCCTGCTAAAACCGATGTGTTCTTTATCATCAGGGTCTTAAGGCTGGTACGTACATGTATCCTGGCGGCAACGTCCCAATAGATGGCGTCATGAGTACAAAGAACATGCCGCATTCAAGGTGGGCACGAGATCAATACAACCTCACCGCAAGATTAGACACGGTAGTTGATTGGTTCACTGAAGATGACATCGACTTTGCGTGCATCCAGATTGAGTTTCCGGACAACACTCTTCATCAATTTGGAATTGGAAAACAACCCACAATTGATAGGATTGCTGAAGTCAATGATGCTGTTATGCATCTGCTAAAAAGAATGAATGACACTGGATTATCGGATCAGCTTAATCTTCTTGTAGTTAGTGATCATGGCCATGTGGATCAGGATCGAGACAAGCATGTTGCGTTGTATGATTACATTGACAGCAGTAGTGTGGACTTTATTGTGGCTGACTATGGCATGATATTTCTCATGGTTCCAGTTAACGATACTTTGGACCAGGTAATTAGTGATTGTATGACTTCGTGGAAGTTGTCATTATGGAATATTCCAGATCAATCTTCGCTCTTCCGTTGACTTCGGAATTCCTAAAATTTTGACTTCATCAAATCTTTTGAATTCCGGGATTTTCCCTGTTTTCTTTAAAACTGGCTCGCCGTTAAAAATGATAATATAACTCGGTTAGTTCTCGGACTGTTAATCATAAGATATCGATCGTTCCGCGTTCGAGTCCAGCAGGGAGCTGAGTGTGCGAAAACTGTATATTCTATGAGGGTGTGAATTGCTCAAGCTAGGGTTGCGCCAATATGTAGGCCGCAGTAAGCCCTTTGGCCCCAGGGAGTCCAGGTAGTGATTTAACCCAATGATTAGAACTGCTCTGTAAAGTGTGCTGAGGCCGTGTGGAATTACAAGTCAGGGGGACCGCGTAGTGCACTATAAACCACCTGCAATTTAAATTTATTTATTTATCTAAACAGTTTGTAAAATTGGCGATGGAATTTAGGACTTTTTAAATGTGGACAGTTCACTTCATCTATGGGGAGACCCTTTTCTGGAATGGCCTATTTACACCATACCATTTGGATTACTTTACTATAGGCAGATAAAGACTCGAACATGACTTCTTGTAGTGTATTAGAGGTCGAAGTCGACCTGTTCTCTCGGCAATGACATTTCAGAAAATAACATTTTTAACTGTTATGAGAGTCATTAACTAGAAACGTACATGTATATACTTATTTTGATAAAATGTTGTCGAGGGTTTATAAAGGATTCTTATGAACTACATTCAGTTAAAATAACAAATCCCATGTAGGTAATGATAAAACAAAGTCAGACGACTCTGAACCAATCTGGCCTAAGAGAGAATGACATTCCAACTCTTTACTATTACTAAGAATCTAATGCAGTAAAAAATTTTTACCTCTCCATTAATATATGGCATTGCATATCGCTGATGGTAAAGCACATGCAAAAAACTTCAAAATGATTCGGTATTGTTGCTACTTTGTCTTTTAATAACAATTTCATTTTCAGCTTTATGAGGAGCTTGTAGATGCTCACCCGGCATTACATGTCTACAAAAAGGAGGATTTTCCAGATCGATTCCATTATGCAAATCATCCTCGAGTCTTGCCTTTACTTGGATATGTGGATGCTAATTGGAACTTACACTCAGTAAGTAATATTCAAATCTACACACAGAACAAAATGTCCCTCAGATGATACAGGAAGGTTTTTGTTTCACTCTAGTCGGAATACTAAAATAAATCATGTTAAGGGCTAGATAAACTTCGTCATTTTTACAAATTGTTAAATCCAGACAACTGAATGCATATTGACCTCGAGTTTCCAGACAATATTATCGATCGGAATAATCCGCTAAAACTCCAATTAGAATGATTAAAAAATGAGACAGTGACAAATATTCCAAATGAAAATGTTTCTCATTGGAGAAATATGAAGCAGTGAGCAAATCTTTTCTTCAGAATGAAATCCACAGTTCCTGTCTAGGACAGATTTCAGATTATAATGAAATGAAAAGACCAAGGTTATTATGGTAAACAAAGATTACCAAAGAAAGTAGTGTACTATGCATTATCAAAATACTACAGATGAGTATTGCAAAATGTGCCGTGATGCGAAAAAACATTACACCATCATGAACATTTTGGTAAATGGTAAAACATTTTACACCATGGTAAAATTTTATTCCATGAGAAAAAAATAAAATGTAAGTGTTCATTACGAATGAAAATTTAACATAGTGGTGAAAATGCAATACCATGAGAAAACTTCTGAATGAAAATGAATATAAAAATGACGAATTGTATCTATAGGCCTTTAGACCCTCTTGTCTGCCATCTGTGGGACAATTTTTCTGTGAAATCATATTTCTGAACATATAATTTTGTAGCGAGACACCACATGACTTGTGGATCGTCATATCGAAAGGTACCTTAATACCGGCATAGTACATTACGAGATACGGGCCATTGAAGCTAAGCATAGTCAAAAATCACGTCCAAGGTCGAATTTCTAATTTCATCAGAAAGGTTATCATTGAACATGTTGAAGGGTATTCTATCATATTAATCAGGTTCCAACATCCAAAACATAAGAAAAATGTATTAAAAACCAAGCTAAAAATCCTCTCTCCATTCAAGATTTACTAAGTACCAAAACTTTAAACTCGATTTTCTCAGAACTATAGTTTTCCGAATCAGCCTGATGCCTTTTACCAATTTGGGTGTAACTTCGCAACCGAACACGAACATCCAATAACCAAAATCAAGGTGTCATTTTAAAGCTTCAAATCTCAGCTTTCAGATGAGACCAAAAAATCAATTTTGATTTTGCCGACCTTAAAGTACCTTTCGATATGACGGGTCACACTTGTGTATTGCATACATATATACTTCAATTTTACCTGCCTTTATATTTTCTAAAATCGATTTCTACTGCGTTGATGTAAATGCAAACTACTCATTAGAGCATAATCCCTACAGATCCTAAAATAGTGACAAGAAGCATTTCAGTTAACTCCGCATGACCGTCAGCCAATAGACCTATCAAGGCCAAGTATATACATTACCACGTGTTCCAACAATCATGCATGCTTCGTATTTCCATTCACTAATCTTTCCGGTTGATAAACCCCGAATTGCAATAATTATTAATTATGGATATACAGGCAATCGATCAATACTGACTGTATTATGTCTGTCATGTATGATGCTTCGAACACCCTTTCACCGTTGATTTCATAATCAGTGAGAGCAGTGTGGAAAAATCCAAGAAAACTGTAGACGATAAAACCCGAAGGAAATCTTGTATTCAAACCACATGTCATTTTGAACTAGAACACATCGGAATATCTAATTGGTTTATTTACGGATCCTTATTCTATTGACAATTTAGGAAAACATGAGATATTCTGAATAAATTCGTACATCTTCAAAATAAGTGAAATACAAGGCGCTTTTATTTAGACAACCAACAATTTGAAAAATCCACTATTTAAAAAAATGCTCAATTGTGGTTCAAATTTCACAAACTTTTCGGGACATTTGTTTCCAGATGCCATTAAAAAAAATTCAAAATATCGTGAATGCAAATTGTGGATAGGCTTTCCAGAAACTTTTGAGGTTAGATTAAATAGCTATTTTTGCCACTTTTTGCTAAAATTGACATTTAAAAAACTGACATCACTATCATATGCAAATTCGCTTCTAAGATGTATACTTTTTACTGGTTTATGCAACTAGTTTTAGAATTAGAGAACAAAAAGGGTTTATGCCAGTTCAAGATCTACCACACCCATAACTCACTTTCCAAAGAGAGAATATAAGTGTACATTTTAATTCCTGCAGAGAGTTGGTTACTAATACGTAATTTCAGAGACTAGTAACATTTATCCTATTACAAATTTAGTAAATAATATTGATTAATTAAAATAGCTAACAAAGACTGACTAAATATTGCCTAAAACTTTCAAATGCCTACTAGTATCTTGCAAACAAATTTAGAGTCGAAATTCATATTTATGCGGTAGTCAATAAGTGAATCATTTAGTATAATCGATATTGCTATCTAAAACATATTTTACCCATAATGCATTCTGATCTGAATTATCGGAATGGCTTATTGTTTCTTGTCCTTACCTTTTTTCCTGTAGACTTTCAAGCCTGTGCTTGTCACTCAGTCTGACCATGGCTATGACAATGAAATAATGCTCATGAAATCTATATTCTATGCTCAAGGACCAAGCTTTAAGAGAGGTCATCTGGCGCCTCATTTTGAATCGGTAAGTTCGGCGCGCGCGTAATGAAATTTTACTGTTTGAAGTTACGAGGATAGTTAGACAAGGTAACCCCATGAATCCTTGTTTATTTATAATTTTTGCAGAAATATTGAATATATTTGCCACTGTCCCGACCCACTGTGCAGTTCCGCTATATGAGCAATGATTACGACTCTTTTTGTAAATGTCCTATTCATCTTCTCAAATGACTAACTGTGCAAATGTTTGAAAACTATAAGAGGCCCCAAATGAAGATATTAGCATTTTCAAAATAAATGTACGTAACATGCTCAGGCCCTTCCCACCAAACTCCCGATGCTCCTATTCGCGATGCATCGACGACGCAATTGATGTTGCTTATCATGCTTATTGTAACATCGGAAGAGCATCGTGAAATATTTGTGAAAGTATTATCGATTGACTCGCGAAGCATAGACGAAGAGATTGACCTTTGGAGGGTATTTAGAGGGACTGAAATACGTTAGGAAGAATGTCAAAATTTCAATGCTCGCACTTGAATTCTTTGGTGATGCACTCCCAATGATTTTTTTTTTCATGAAGCAAAAAGTTCGGGGAAACCTTTCACAAAGCATTGACGCTCTATACCAAATGTAATAACTACAGTAGACCCATAGCAAAGAGTTCAATGATATATAATATTTTTGTTCGCTGTGCATTCCTGATGTTATTTAATGAATAGAGGTCAGGAAAACATCGATGATGCCCTCTTTATTTGGCAGTGACGTATCGGTGATAGTTTGGGGAACCTTTTGCGAAGCATCAGAGACGTCTCCAGAAACGTTCCATGGGAAAATGATAGTGGAAAAAATAACAGTGTACTTTTTCAAAGTGGACTTTTATAAAGTCCAGATTTTTAGATATTTCGGGTGTTTTTGTTTCTGGTCAATGGGTTAAGTATGAATTTATACTACTGAGCAGTGTGCGGTCTATTAGATAAGTATGAATTCATACTAGAGTATGCAAACACGGGACGGAGCGCTTAACCTTAAGTTAGGTCTATCGGTTAAGATTTCATCGACTATCATTGTGCGTTGTATTGATAGTAAAAAGGGGTGGGGGTTATTGTGAATTTGTTCGGGTTTTTTCCCTTTTTTGGGGGTGGGGGGAAGTTGGTAGAGTGATAGGTCGTGTCGGGACAGTTCTTTTGCACAAAGACGCGGATAACTGAATGGAATTTTAAAATAAAACTTGAACTTTTTGCCGTAATATAATAAAAAATTGGCGATTTCTCATAGAAAGGAACTTTTTTCTCTTTACATATTGATTCAACATTGAAAAAAATTTCACAGATATGGTCTTTTCGCCTATGCCAAAGTGTTACTAGTTCAAAAGTAGGTTCGGACTTTAAAAAAAAAGCTTACCTTAATCAAAAAAGCAATTGTATGTGCTAACTTGTCTGGTACTGCCTCGAAGATGCCTAAGGTAATGTTTAACTTTATAAAATGCAATATATAGAGTATTCACATAGTTTGCTCTTTGTCATGTTAATTTCTTCAAGTGGATTTGGTTTCTTAATACCTAGTAACGTTCCATAACAAAGGCGAATATATTGCAAAAGGTCAGCTAATACCAACCATACTGTGCACAAATAATTATCTGTTTAGGAATTCGTACGCATAAGATTTCATGGAACGCAAAAATAGGTGATACGCATGTTGCAAACCCGCGATGTTGCCCTATCTAAAAGAGTATATGTGCGTGTCTTTACTTGCTTAAGGTGCGTTTACATCTGGACGTATTGGCCCTCGACGTAGGGTAACGTATTCCAGAATCACAATACGCTGGACGACAAGCAACGAGTAAAGATGAGATTCAAAGTTTGTTGACCGATAGTAACGAATATCAGCGATACGACGGCAACAAGTGACGAGTGGTTGCTGAAAGAAACGCAGACTTACTGATAAATTAAGAGTTTGGCTTGACTTTGCGGGTCACGACTTCTCAACGTAGAACAACTGTAAACAACGTAGTGAGGCGGCAAATGCTGACCTTGGCTGACGTAAAGGAACGATTGCTATCGAATGGTTACGGCAACAATAACGTGACTAGAAGTTCGTGCGAGTACAAGGTTGTTTGATTAAAATCACGTTGATTTAAATAGGTGCGATTTAAATCACTTGGATTTTAAAAAAAATCACTGACTGTTTTTTTTTTCTCAATTTAATCATTTTAATTTCTCTACAAGCACTATCGAAACAGTTTTGAAATAATTTTCAATAAATCTTCATTAGATGCAAGAACACAATTATAAAAATTTTCCAAACAACACAATTTTTAGCAATAAACCCATCTTATGAAACATTAACATGTTAACAATCTATTAGTTATGAGTTTTTGAGCTAATAATGATAATTGACTGGAATATGTTACAAACCCCAAAACATTCATGCAAAAGTGCCTGCATTTTGTTGATAAATCCAAAAGT
>JXSR01S012533.1:22256-33303 GCA_000969725.1 Ophiothrix spiculata
CTATTTTTATGCACGGGTTATTTCCGGTTGTAATGTCAACTACTTCTTCACTCTGAGGGGTTAATTGTTCAACGATTCACGCAGAAACCATTTTCTAAACTTTCCGCAAAGCAGCTGAATCTTTAAGATAACTTTGATCCTCCATGACTGTCACGAGATCGCACAAGCAAAGGGTATAAAGTAAATCAGTGAGCAAATCAACAACAAGCAGGATGGTTGTTCTTCACAAAATATACACAATAAATTCAACATGAAGTCTACGAGCCTGTTAAAGCTTACTGTAGTACATGTAAATGTTGTAGTAACGCACACTCAATGTCGACACAAGAACACAATTTCTGCAAAGGACGAATAGATGACGATCTGCGGATGCAATCTTTCTCATACAAGCTTGCCGCAAGATTTTTAGACGTATCGAAGTTGAAATATGAATTCCTTTTGGGTGAGAAAAAAATCAAATTTTCTCCGATTTCTTTTGAAAATATTAAAAAAACCAAAAGAAACTTGAAATAAAAATAATTGCCGCATTACTTTTTTCAAAATCGCCTGATTTTTCTAATGCGTGCGTCAGCTTTGAGACAAACTTATTTTTTTTTTTTGCCTAAGTTCCATTTGTCATTTGTATTAAGGGTAAAGTCAACTCATGTTCTGAAATATTGTATGCTCTGTATCTCAGCTCTGAATTTATATAAATGAATAGGTGTGGGTTTCTATGCTGAAGATAAATGGTTAAGTCAGTTCCAAAGCCCGTGGGGTGGGGGGGGGCGCTCAAAGAAAAAAGTGGTACACATGCTTGTCAGAGCACCTTGAAATGGACCCTAAATGTCATTATCATATACTGCAAATTCCAACCCTTAATGGTGTAAAATATTCAAAATCATACCCTAAATGTCGTAATACAATAAAATTGACCCCTAAATGGCGTAATGGATATTTGACTCATAATGGCATAACATGATCCTCAACAGCTTAACGCACCATTTTCTGCGCTAAAAACATTAATGTAATACATTGGAAGCCTTTTCTGTTGTATTTCTTGAAATTTTAGAATAGTTGGCTAAAAAGTGACCCTAAAGTTGAAGGTATCGTTAAAAGACGACCTTTATTAAAAGACATCGACGACGCCAATGGGCCAAAATTCAACCCTTTTTTGACGTTTTTTTCTGACAAGCATACGTACCACTTTTTTTCTTCTAGCGGCCCCCGGAATCCAAAATCAGGACCAAAGTATATGATTTTTTCTGAGTAATTTCTAGTTTTGGTTATATTTTTAAAATTAGGAAAAATAATAATTCGAAAAATGATCTAAAACGAAGAACAAGAGAAAAAAATGAGAAAAGACTATTTATTTCTGATCTTATTTAAAACTCCCAGTTAGGCCAAAAAAATAAATTGTTATGTTGCCCTCAGCAAGACAGTTGCTTTATATCAAAAATAAAAAAATAAAAAAAATTAGGGTCGGGAAAGCACCCAATTTTGCTCAGATTGGGTGTTTTTTGAGAAAATATCTTGAAAATAGTGGAAAAAGCACCCAAATTTGGTACTTTAGGTGCTTTAAAAAAAAAGAAAAAAAAGAAAAATTTCCGACCGACCGACTCAATTTTTCAGAAATCCCATTTAAGGGCAACACAACAATTAATTTTGTTTGGCCTTAATTGTTTACTCCAGGCAAAAATACTGGATTGTGCTGACTCATTGTTTACATTAAATTCTATGTGTCTTCTCTTGCTCGTACAGGTGAAGAGGTGGAGGACACGGAGGAGGAGCTGATGCAAGTTGAACAGATGTCCCTCACCGACGGCGCAGAAACCCAGATGTTTGTGCCATTCGATCCGTTCGCACCTCTCAGTGATGACAACAAACTGGCAACCATTGAAGAACTCGCTAAGGAAGTAGATAAAGAACCTGTTGCTAAGGTAGGTTATTGTTTGTAGAAACTCAAATGTTTGTGCCATTCGATCCGTTCGCTCCTCTCGGTGATGACAATAAACTGGCAGCCATTGAAGAACTCGCTAAGGAAGTGGATAAAGAACCTGTTGCTAAGGTAGGTTGATGTTTTTAGAGCCTCAGATGTTTTTGTGCCATTCGATCCGTTCGCTCTCAGTGATGACAACCATTGAAGAACTCGCTAAGGAAGTGGACAAAGATCCTGTTGCTAAGGTAGGTTATTGTTTGTAGAGCCTCAGATGTTTTTGTGCCATTTGATCCGTTCGCTCCTCTTAGTGATGACAACAAACTGGCAACCATTGAAGAACTCGCTAAGGAAGTGGACAAAGAACCTGTTGCTAAGGTAGGTTATTGTTTGTAGAACCTCAGATGTTTTTGTGCCATTCGATCCGTTCGCTCCTCTCGGTGATGACAATAAACTGGCAACTATTGAAGAACTCGCAAACGAAATGGACAAAGAACCCGTTGCGAAGGTAGGTTGTTGTTTGTCGAGCCCTCAGATGTTTGTGCCATTTGATCCGTTCGCTCCTCTCGGTGATGTCAACAAACTGGCAACCATTGAAGAACTCGCTAATGAAGTGGATAAAGAACCTGTTGCTAAGGTAGGTTATTGTTTGTAGAGCCTCAGATGTTTGTGCCATTCGATCCATTCGCTCCTCTCATTGATGACAACAAAGTGACAACCATGAAAGAACTCGCTAAGGAAGTGGACAAAGAACTGGTGAAGAAATTGGTAATGAACCAAATGTTGAGGTGTCTTGCAGTTCAGAATATGAGAGCTTCTTTGGTTTATTGATTGTTTGCAAGTTATATTTTTGAAATTACATGTATATGATTTTCTTTGCTTGTTTTCTCCTCCAGGATGGTTACTATTCACCTCCAGCTTCGTCTGTACCAGTGAAAAACATTTTGACTGGCAGCAACGATCCTCTCATGCCAGATTCAAGACCACTAGTCAAAGACAAAGTTGTGGTAGGTATTTCAAGTCTTAATTGTGGAAAGGGAGGGGTCAAGGATGGTTGCTTTTCACTTCCAACTTTATCCGTACCAGTGAAGAACATCTTGACTGGCAGCAGCGATCCTCTTATGCCAGACTCAAGACCACCAACCACCACATGACAAAGTTGTGGTAGGTATTTCTAGACTAAAGATTTTGGAAAGGGGGGGGGGGTCAAGGATGGTTGCTTTTCACTTCCACCTCTTATCTGTACCAGTGAAGAACATCTTGACTGGTAGCAACGATCCTCTCATGCCAGACTCAGACCACCAGTCACAGACAAAGCTGTGGTAGATTTTTCTGGACTTAGGATTTAGAAGTTCTCGTGCTTGAGTTTAAAACAAATGTTCCTGAAAATTTTAGAGGTAAGTTTTCATGCAACTGAACCAATTTAATAAGGGGTGAGTTCCTAATTTTCAGACTTTTTAAAAATAAGTGTCACCTTAACCCACATGTTGTCATTCAGATTAAATCTTTTACAATATTTTATCAACCATTTTTCAGTCCAAGTAATTTGACTATCATAATCACCGTGCATACTGTAAACATAAATATTTTTGCACTCAGTATTTTTTGCTTAAGGCTAATTTGGAATCATTTTATGTGCTTTAATTTTGACTCTTGTGAATTCTTTTAATGTGTGGTGGTAAATACATATCAGTACATTTATTTTTGCGCTTGGGAAATTTTATATTTTTGCGCTTGGCCCTAAACATTAAGTACCATAGCGGGAAATATAACCACTTATTACATTTCATTATAATGGATGGAAATGAATAATCTGCCTTGCATTATACCAGTTTGAATGATTTTTTTCCACCAGGATATTAGTTATATTCCACCAGAAGACTTGGAAATGAGGGCGCCATTCATCCCAATAGACGACTTTGAATTGGGATCTGACGCTAACGAGATCAACGCACCATTCAGTAATCTGAGCGACACCTGGATGCCAGTGGATCCCTTTGGACAGAATTCTAGCAGAGTGTAAGTTACAAAAAAAGGTCTTTGTAGGATAAACGATTTAAAGGCATTATCCATGATCCACTTGGGTGTGAAAACTTGTGAAAGCTTATTTGAATCAAAGAGAAACCTTAAAGGTGGTTTCAGACTAGCTGTCGTTGCGGCACACAACTTTGCGGCAGACGACCAAACATTTGCTATTTATAGTTGTTGTACTGTAGCACGACACATTTGCATATTGCAGCAATGGTCTGTCGCAAGAAAAGTTGAACTTATTCCAACTCAAAATATCGTGTCGTTGCAACCATCACGAAAGGGTAATCAATATATCGGCTTGTCGTACGGCAAACAGATGCGACAGGGTCGAGTTTGCGCACTTTGAAATTTTGATGTCACGCTGGTCGTGTGACCACACGACAGGCAAGTCTGAAACCAGCTTAAATCAAGGATGTAAGTTTCCCAGATTTTCCCGGAATTCCGGATTTTTCAAAATGTGAATAGAAAAAATTCCGGATTTCCCCCCGGATTTCACAGAAAAAATCCCAGAAAAAAATCTCAGAAAAAATTGCTGAAAATAATACGTAAAAAATCCTTAACAAATTAATTAAAAACGACTGCGAATTGAGCCTAGTCAATGACCTCAGTTGCAGGTCGCGACCGGGTAATATTATCGATGTTTTGCTAAGTGCGAAGTTCTATATGTTTAGCGTAGTAATCGGGCAACGTTCGGAGTGTGCGAATGATAATGGCGATCTCCATGCAAGAGCCACATTTTTCGTTGCGGAAATTTCTTCGTTGTTTATCGAGTTTTGATTGTATTTTAATTTGTTCATAATGGAGGTTGATCGGACCGCGAATATCAATGTGATAGATAAAGGTGTAAGGGATAAATGGAACTGGAAATGGCTTGAGGTAAAAGACATTGATGGCCATTTCTTGTCGGAATATATTCGAAAAATAAACAGGCCTGGGTACGCTAGATGTATCGTTTGTAAGTGTGACTTGCAGTACGGGAAAGGGGGAAAGAAGGATCTGGTCGGTCATGGAGGTAAAAAAAAACATAAAAAGAATAGGAATTCAGGGGAAAAAAGCCAGCCAGAGGTCTGCTTAAGGGTCCCTGGTGGGGTCCAGGGGGGAGTCGATAGGGCAAAGCTCCAAGATGCCAGAGGGTTTCTGCACATTTTACACAACAAAGGAGTTATTAAATAGCCTACCTTATGGTGTGAAAATAGCCTCCCTTGTGGTGAAAAAAATGTGCAGAAACCCTCTGGCTTTGCCCCCTGGACGCCCACCGGGACGTTGCCCCTGGACCCCACCAGGGGCCCTTAAGCGGACGGGGCGAACGCTCGCTTCGCAATTATTTTTCCTATTTGTAGGATTTTTTTGTAACAGTCACTTACATCCCTGCAGCTTTATAGAATCAAAACAAACAAACAAAATCATATCACTTCCTCTAAAAAGACAATTTTTAGCCAAATTCATTTCTTGAGGTTCTGTCAGCAGTTTTTCTGTTTTCCTAAAATTTGAGATTTCAAATGTACGCCTGTTGATTTAAAAGTGAACATTACCGGTATTCTTTAGGAAGACTATATATACGAGGGGGTATCAAAAAGTTTTAAAGATCACTAAGAAAAAATACAGCCAGGAACATAATTTTATAATGTGACCCTTAATTCATCTTTACATAGCCACTGTACAAAATAACACATTTCTCTCACTTTAAACTGACTTTCCACAGACTGACTTTGTAGAGGTCCTCTTTTAGCCAAAAAACACCCATATTGTATTTCGCTAAAATCAACATTTTCAGGTGAGCCATGTTTTATTACGTCGTTATGACGTCATATTTTGACAAATTTTCATAAATTTGGTATCAATGGAAAGAGGAGACCCTACCCTATTCTATGGTATCAAATATCTTAACTTTAGATGTGTCTTCATAGAATTACTGGGCTGTAACCCTTCAAATACCAATTTTAATCTTGCCACATATCTTTAATTTCTCCATTCAGTTTATCTGGTTAACGGAGGCAGGTTGTTGACATCTATCGACACTTATATGGAAAGAATAAATGCCATTGATTTCATTTTTGCACCATAATGTACACAAGGACGAGTAATCCTGACAAAAGTTCATTGATGTAGCTCCTTTCCATCTTGTTGATCTTTAAAACTTTTTGATACCCCCTCGTACATAACAACATGATTTCTTCACTAAAGTGTATTGTTAGTAACATAGATGTTCAAATTTTAGAATTTAGTAGTTGATTACTAAAAATTCTATCCCTGAATTTTACATTCTCCGGAGAATGAAAAATTCAAAGCGCAAATAATTGTCTGTTTTACTATAAATGTTCAAGTTCAACAAGAATGGTTTAGGATATCAATTATTAGTTGGAAGTACTTTCTAAAAATGCAATAAAATCAGTAGGTGTTGAGGAAAGTTGAACGTCACTTTGGTGATCTTGGCTAATGCCTTAAGTATTTGTAAAAAGTTTGATGCCACAGTTCACAATTTGTGTAATAGAGGTCGCTGCCGAGTAATTCGTAAAAGCAAAATTGGCCATAACTTTAACAATTAAAGTAAAGGACAATAAAATGTATTTTAACATGAATATTAAACTGGGCAACCACACAACATAAATGACTTTTATAGCTTCTCGGATGAGAAGATGTTAGAGGAACAGGGTTAGAACTAAAGGCCTATAGATAAAGATATAGGTTCGAATCCTGGATGGTCAATGATTCTTTTGCTGACTGTCATTTATGTTGCGTGGTTTCCCAGTTTAATATTCATTGTAAAATATAATTCACCGCACGTTTAAACATATTTAAAATATATGCATTTTTGTTGTCCATTAAATGTATAAAAGAAATTGTAACAGTTTAAGAATTTTAATTGGTTTAAGGCTTTTGCATCGGGGCATGAGATAAGAATTCCTGATTTCTTTTCTCACGAAGTAAGGGCTAAGAGTAAATTGTACAATTGTGTTGGGAGTGGCCATCTTTCTCTTTTTCTTTTTCTTGCTATCTTTTCTATTTTTGGCATCTTTTTTTAAAGATGCATTGGCCAGCATGCATAGATTAGCCATTTCTGGTTATCCAGGTTGGTACTTTTGTAAGAGCTTGGAAGAGACCATGAGTTCATCATGGATCTAATGGCATGTGTCCGTAACGGACAAACCGAGGTAAACAAACAAACAAGGAATACCTATTCTCTATAAACCTTGAAGTATGCAACAAGCAATCAGACTCTGTTATGAGATCCATAGTTTATTTGAATATTCAGAAAGATTTGGTGCAGTGTTATAATTTGAGAAATAGGGACTAATTTACTTCCCTGTAAGGTCATATTGGTTTCTGTGCGTTAATCGACTGCTTGTTGCATACTTCCAAGATTTACAGGGTATATGTATGGATATTTTTTCAGTTAACTAGTGGTTTTTCATGAAGTATGTCCAAAATTTAACAGCCAATCTTTGTTTTTCTGTTTTCCTATCAGAGAGAGCAAACAGCCAAACGCCAGTCCTTGCCCATTCAGCCCATCAAGCGTTGCACCGTCTACACCACCCTCACTGGCCACTCCAGCGCAATCGCCAGGACCGGCGACATCATTGTCAGGAGGTCTCAACACCTCCATTGGATCACCTCCAGGCCAGAATTACGGAGACGGAAACAGAGGTGGAGGAGTTTTTGAAGGAGGAGGTAGTCTTCAAAGTAGTTTGAATCGGAGCATGCCGAATCTAAACCCGATCGACCCATCTCCGTTATTTGTTCTGCTCAACTCGCCCCAACAACTGAATGATCCGCTTGGATCTCCTCCTCGGATGCGACAGCCTGACAAGATAATGATGCCAGCGCCGCCTGTACAAAACCCACCTTGGACTACTTTATCGAGAGCCCCAGTAACGTCCCCGCTGACGTCACCTCGTCCTCAACCACCACCAGCGGTAAATTATGGAACTCCTTATTCGATTGGTTCGCCTCCGGTTCAATCCACTTTTGCTGCATCTCAATCCCCGATGAAGCGGACACGAAGTGACACTTTGCCCGGATTGATGTCCATGTTGAAACGGAAAGCAACAGCGGCTTTGCAAGATGAAGAACCGGGGAGAAAATTGTTGAAGAATAACGTTGGGATGCCGATGATGAGCTCAGCACATACTGTGGTGCAAGGTGAGTTACTATGTAAGATGTATGGATTATTTTTTGTAATTTGCACATTGTCTAATGAGACCAAGAAAAAAAATTGTTGTGTTGCCCTCAAGTGGAATTTCTGAAAAATTGAGTCAGTCGGTCGGAAAATAATTTTTTAATAAAGCACCTAAAGTTTCAAATTTGGGTGCTTTTTCCACTATTTTTACAATATTTTCTTGAAAAACACCCAATCTGAGCAAAATTGGGTGGTTTCCCCGACCCTATTTTTAAAAATAAATTTTTGAATAGGGTCGGTCGGTGAGGGCAACACAACAATTTTTTTTTTTTTAGGCCTGATTGTACACTTGCAGTGATTGGGTGATATGGGCTACATGTATAGTCAAGAAATTATTGGGATAAATATATCACTTTTTGTAACATTATATAGGATAGGATTTTAGTACCTTCTTCATTGCCTACGGGATAGGATTTTAGTACCTTCTTCATTGCCGTACTTCCTTCCCAGAGTGCTTGATACCTTTCCAGCATTGAAGAATGTCATTACCCATTTCATGATTTGACACCTGTTTTTTTTTAAATAAAATGCTGAAGTGAACAATAGCCCATGAAGAATAGAAAGAAAGACTATCATAATAAGCTGTACTGCACTATGATAGATATTTCCATGGCCTAATCAGTGGTTCACAGCAATGGAGAACTGGAGTGCAAGGGAAGCTTTAACATGTGACAAGATATGCATGCACTCTCCTCTTAAATGGTGTCACACCATTATCAGAGATATCACTGCCTACGTTGAAAGGAGCATGTGACACTGGGTGAGTGTCTTGCTCAAGGATACTACACTTTGCAGTCTGTATGCACAAAACTGAACTATACGAGGGGGTATCAAAAAGTTTTAAACTTTACCAAGAAGGGATTGAGCTATATCAATGAAATTTTGTTGGAATAGTCACTGGTCTTTATGTACATCATGGTGCCAAAATTGTCCCATAAGTAGTTTCACTTTCTTTAAAGGAGGTGATTGATGTCATCTACCTACCCGCTTAAAACATAAGCTGCATGGTGGAAATTGAGACATGCAGCGTATTTAAGTGACTGCATTTGAAGAGTTACAGGGCCCACTAAATCTTATTGGCACCACCAAAGTTTAGTTGTTTGATACCATAGTAACAAGTATAGTTTTCTCTATACATTGATACCAAAATTATGGAATTCGGTCTATGAATGACGTCACAATGGCGTAATAAAACATGGCCTACCTGAAAATGTTGATTTTCATTGAAATATAAAATCAGATTTTTTCAATAGAGAGGAGCCCTACAATAACAATCTGTAGACAGTCAGTTAAAAGTGGGAGAAATGTGTTACTTTGCACACTGGCTGTGCAAAGATAACCAAAGTATCTCGTAATAAAATTGTGTTCCTGTCGCCATTTCTTCTTGGTAAAGTTTAAAACTTTTTGATACCCCCTCATAGTTATTTCTGGACAGTGTTCCTGCTAAGGCAGTATGGAACCAGAAAACTGGCGTTACAGGTTTCTGAAAATGTGTGAAAAAGTATGCTTTTTTCTTGATCTCAGTTGATAATGTTTATGATTAGTTCTTTACTGATAACTTCATCTGCCCATTTTTATTTTTGTAGCTCCCCCGACCGCTAGCCAGATACTCCTTGAACCTCAACACCAAGTGAGTGGTATCGGAGACGATGGTAGCTTTGCCCGATTCTTGCACAAATTTGCTCTCAATGTAAGTATACAGTAAAAGAATATAAAAAGGGGGAAGGGGCTCTCAAAGAGTTAAAGTGTTAGGCATGCTCATCATAAACAAGACATAAAAGGGTCAGTCGACCGGCCCACCAGTGCCGTCTATGTTTTTGGAAAAAGGGGTAATTTTCAGAACAATTTAATGTTAAGGGTTGTAAATTCGCGAAATCATCAAAATTTTGAAAATTTGTGTACATATTTGCAGTAATGTAAAAAAAAAAGTTTCCGTAGACTAACCAACCCTGTCATTTTGAACCATTTGTAGTACAACTCAACAATTTATTTTTTAGCCGTATGGGTGGCATGCTGGACTATAAATACCCCTGGGGTACTCACATATCGAAGTGATGTACAAGTGCCAATGAGCACCTCGGAAGTAGGGATCTTTCGGTGATAAATTAGGTAAAAAAAGGGGTCTTTCAGTGACAAGGTGCAAAAAAAAAAAATGGGGTGGGGGGCCTTTGGGCAAAATTCACAAACAAGCAGGGTCTTACCAGATCAAATGGCTAAAATTTTCCAAAATATCGATGATTTTTGCGAAATTTTCGACAAGTTTTGCGAAATTACATCAAATTGAGAAGTGGGTCTTTGAGTGACAAAGGTTGTTTTAGTGACAAGGAAGTGTAAAAAATAGGGGGTCATTGAGTGACAGTTCGTAAAAATAGGGGGTCTTTTGGTGAGAGCAAGCGGGAAAAAAAGCAGGGTCTTTTTGGTGGGACATGGCGCAGACCCCGGTAGATTACCTAATTTGTTCATTGATGCAGATATAATAAAGAAAAAGAAAACACATTGATATTTAACAAATAAAAAATATTTTTAACACATTTATCGATGTCTGCCAAATTTGTAGCTTGTTTGGTATTCCTTCCCCAGCAGAGGGAATGGGTTTATGCATATACATACCACTAAATAATAGCATGGCACAGTGGGCCAGGGGGTGTCAATAATTCAAAAATCAACTCCTTCAAAATGTCAATTTAACGTTTCCAATACCCAGTAGACATCCAGACACTAGTAAATCTGAAATTATTTGACTCTAGGGAATCTCGGGGTACCCCAAATACATAACTGAAGTCACTGAAACACTAAAGTAAATTTTCAGGTACTTTTTTTCCTAAAAATGCGTAAAAAATTGGCAGATTTAAAGTTGTTGCTATCAATCACAGCCTTAATCTATGACTCTGGAAGCTGTCTTGCCTTTTAATATATTTATAGTTGAC
>JXSR01S012533.1:34928-48204 GCA_000969725.1 Ophiothrix spiculata
CTGACAGCATAGTAGCAGTCATATTTAGAATTCAGGATAACAAAAAACCCTAGAAACATCAAACTCTCAATGCTAAAGATGTTATTTATTATTGACCGATATCGAGAGGTTGGGATTTTTTCTTGGGGCACACTGTATTGATAAAACGGTTAATCTGACAGCATAGGAACCCTCAGATTCAGATTCAGCATCACATAAAACCCCTCAGTACCAAATTTTGTGGCTAAACTCTCAACGATAGCAAAGTTATTAATTATTGACCGAAATCGAGGAATCTGGCCCACTGTGCATGGGCAAGAATAGTTGGTGTGAAATCATACACTCTTCTAAATAAAAGGCATTAGACCTGTGGAGCCTTTTATTTAGAAGAGTGTATTTTGGTAAAGTTTCACTTTAATTTTGTTATTTGATAAACATCAAGTCAGACTGATCACAAAAATTGTAAAATTTGTATACAGATTTTTAGGTTGATGCATTTTTTAATTTTACAGGTCTCCAATGAGAACAAGCTATCTACACCTGGGGATAATCTATTGCTCACGCAGGATGCGCCTCCTGGACGCGTAGAACGCCGAGATTCACTGCCACTTATCGACTGCCAAGACGCGGAGGTCAATGCTCCTCTGCAGTCTGTCGGGGGTCTGCTCCAAGGCGAGGAACTCCTGAAGGCTTTGGATGCCAGTATGAATAGGGTCCCTTCGCAGACAGATTTCCAGACATACGAAGTGAATTGAAAGTGTCGGAACAATTCCAGCTGGTTTAGCACAACGGCGAATTTTTGATACGCATGGATATCATAAATGTGGATGCGTGTAAATAACGAAACTCGATATGACTGCAAGTGTAAAATACGATTTTGGCTATCAGTGACTATATTGAATTAGCCTAAAATGAGTGTATGGATACACCTTATGAACACAAAATGTAGTTATTTACAGCCCATCACTCATTTTCGGTCTGTCAAATGTTGATGTACCCCAGATTGATCCATATGAACTGTTTTATTGATTGTGATATCTGTTTCGTAGACAGAAAGTCTCAGCACAAAGTTTGTTAAACACATTATTTTGTGATAATTTGTATAACTTTATCGTGTATTATATAGTATTTTCGGTAAATACTTCATTGAGCATAAATTTATGACGGTCGAGTTCATTTAAGTTCTTTTTTTATGGATCAAGAGTGAAGTTGATAGGATAGGAAGTCGATGGTAAGAAGTTGTGTATTAAAAGATAAATGACTATTATTGTAAACAACTCTATTTTAACAAATTAGCATGTTTTGTAAAAAGCATAGCAGCCTAGCTGTCAGCTTATTTTTGAATATATATTTACGATTATAATTAAGGTGTAGTTAAGTTTTGTTTCAGCAAAATGGAATATATGTGACCCATCATATCGAAAGGTACCTTAAAACCGGCATAGTAAATTACGAGATACAGGCCATTGAAGCTGAGCATAGTCAAAAATCACGTCCAAGGTCGAATTTCTAATTTCATCAGAAACGTTACCTTTGAAGTGTACTCAATCATATTAATCAGGCTCCAACATCCAAAACATAAGATTAATTTGTTAAAAAACAAGATACAAATCCTTCCTCCATTCAAGTTTTACCAGTACATAAACTTTAAACTTGATTTTCTTAGAACTATAGTTTTCTGAATCAGCTTGATGCCTTTTACCAATTTGGAAATAACTTTGCAATCGAACATCCAATAACTAAAAGCAAGGTGTAATTTTAAAGCTTAAAATATAATCTTTCAGATGAGACCAAAAAATCAATTTCAAAAAAAACCTTTCGATATAATGGGTGACATATGTTGAAACTTGAGGAGCAAGTTAATGATAGTGTTTGCATGGCAATGTTTCCTCAATATTGGAAGATAATTGCTGCTTATTTGTAACTACTAGGCATAAACAGGACTCTGCTATGCTGTATAAACCTTGAAGTATTGAAGATTTAGTACCTTGTTATGATTCGAGAAATACAGACTAATTTACTTCCCCGTATGGTCATATTGGTTTTTGTGCATTAATCGGTTACTTGTTGCATACTTCAAGATTTACAGAGTATATGCTGTATAAACCTTGAAGTATACAGCTGATTTATGCACGTAAATCAATATGACTGCAGGGAAGTAAATTAGTCTGTATTTTTCGAATCATAACCACGTACCCAATCTTGCTGAATGTATTATTCAAATAAACATCATTTTCAATGTTGGTCTCAACAAAATTAGCCCAAAATACCAAAATCATGGTAGATTCATGTACAAAACATATTAACAATTGGTAGATTTTTACTGGTTCACCGTCGGACAATTTTTGAATTGTCAAGCTTTCATCAGGAGTACTTTCTTCAGGACAAAATATTATAAAGACATGTGGGCCATCACTTCCCACTAATGACTCACCCCCTGCCAACAGTGTTGAAAGCAGATCAACTGTTTGCTCTTTGAGATTGGTGTGGCTCTGAAAAGAGCCTTTTTTTGCTTGCTGCATACTTCAAGGTTTACTGAGTATAGCATAATATTTGATGAGGAGTTGAATATTTATTGAACATATTGATATGGAGTAACAAGATTTCAAACTTCGACCAAGTAGAGGCACTGGAGTTTATCAAAATTTTGTCGAGGGAGTTCCTTTGATTTGTTATTTTTTGCAAATTTGCTATGAGTTTCACCTTTATGAGCAGAATTTATTCTTTCCCTAGAGGCATACATATTGGAGAGCATTTGTGTGTAAAATTCAACTTCCGATGGTGAGGACCTTCAATTTTATTGTTATTTACTCATAATGTAGTACACTGAACTTGTAGAAAGCACTTTTTATTTTTGTTTTATAATTAATCTCTTAACTGTTCAAAATAAGGAAAGTATTTCAATAAGAGCAGCTTGTTATGTCAAATACATTTTTCTTTTAATTGAGATTAATTTATTTGATATTGATCAGGTAGCACTAGAAAAAAATAAAGGAAAACTTGTTGAGGTTAAATTTGATGTGGTCAGTGTATGTAAAAGATATTTTGTATATATGGATTGCTCAAATGTAAAAAGATGATCCAAATACTCAGCTGAATTCAATAAGGCCAAAAAAAATTGTTGTGTTGCCCTCAGCGACCGACCCTATTCAAAAATTAAAAAAAAAAAAGTAAGGTCGGGAAAGCACCCAATTTTGCTCAGATTGGGTGTTTTTTGAGAAAATATTTTGAAAATGCACCCAAATTTCATAATTTAGGTGCTTTTCAAAAGAAACTATTAAAAACAAAATTATTTTCCGACCGACCGACTCATTTTTTCAGAAATTCCACTTGAGGGCAACACAACATTTTTTATTTCTGGGCCTAAGAAGTATCTATGTAGAATTTCAAAATAGAAAGTAAGTGTTAGTTTTCACACTGTAAATTATTGATAATGGTGTATTGTGCTTAGCTATTGCAATGTACACGATATATTTTGTGTGTGTAAAAAAGTGTATTACAGCACATGAGTATACGTAGCTTCGATCGGTTAATGATCAGTATCGAGGCATTAAGGCTGGGGTAGACCTCCAACTAGCATGAGCTCTAACTCTCAAACTATAATTGCATAAACCATATAAAAGTATACATTTTTAGAAGCGGATTGACATATATAAGTTTTTATCACTATAAGTAGACAAGGATACAACTACAGTGGAACCTCATTAACACAAAATATGTTACCACAAAAACCCTGATAACAAAAAATGTTTGTTGGGTCCCAAGTATTGATTTCCTATGTAAAATCAGTTGGATAACACAAAATCCTGATAACCCAAACTAAACTCTTTGGCCCCAGTGATTTTGTGTTAACGAAGTTCAACTGTATTTCATTGGTTAATAGCTGAAAAATATTTCCGTATCACACAAAACTTTACAGTTCTATGTGATACAAAATCCTCCATGTGATATGAAAAAAGTTGTGTCATACATCTCTTTTACCAGACCAACTTGTATTGCTTTTTGAACATGTAGTTGTATTATGAAGTGCATATGGTGATTATGTGTTTGAGACTATTAACTACAATGCATGTAATGCTGATTGAAATGGCATGCATAGATCTGACAATCAAGCATTTAAAACTACAAATCTGAAATTTATTGTTTAAAAATACAAAGGACAATATTTCTCAAGGATTTTCCTCGGCATTTTCAAGCTTTTGCTATAACAAATTGTGTAACCGAGTGATTAATTCATTACCCTGATTCTCCCCCCTTTTTTTTTGTTGTTGTCATGATATACAAAAACTTGAAAAAGTTTGTTTTTTTATTGCATGAACAAACAGGATAACAAAATAATACTCAGAAGTCTTGGTTTTGGCTGGAATTGAACTGTGGTCTTCCTGGGGTCCCTGCTGAGGCTGTGATCCTGATATATACAATCTTCACCTGCGATTGATGACATTAAAGTATGCAACAAGCAGCCGATTAACGCACAAATACCAATATGACCTTGCGGGGAAATAAAATAGCCCATCTTTTCCAAATAAAAAAGATGTACTCAATCTTGCTGAATATTCAAATAAGCTTATTTTCAAGGTTTGTCCATGTGATAGCAACAAAACTAGCCACAAATAATACCAAAATCATGAACGATTCATGAACAAAAATATTAATACGCAGTGAGTTGGCCTTAATCAATCCTAATCAATTAATTAAGGATTACTTTACACAAAATGTTAATCTGAATTCACCTTGCATTTCCTATTGTAAACTACGCAGTTTTATTATTTCATTATGAAAGATACTAAGAAAGAATAATGTAACTTTTCATGATGTAATACAGGGCGTCGGAAATAAAATAAAAGTGGTGCGGCCTTTGCCCATTAGTTATCAAAAATAGGTAAAAAACTAAGTAGCAGAAGAAAGTAGTTACTAAAAACGAATATATATAGGCCTACAATACTATTTTATGGTTAATGATGCTAGGACTGTAATAAAACACATTCAATTAATTGTAATCAATTTATTTTGATTTTTGTGGCTGAAAAGTGGTGCAGCCAAAGCCCACATGGTTCCGACGCCCCTGAGGCCAAAAAAAAAAAAATTGTTTGGTTGCCCTCCACCGACCGACCCTATTTTTCAGCCCGACCCAATTTTTTTTTTATTGAAAAATATTTTTTTTTCTAAAAAAATATGCAAAACGTACCGAAAACCACAAAAAAAAGTTATATTTTTGCTTTTTTCGATATTCAACCCTTAAAATGTTTAGGATGTCCCAAATCACTACAAGAAATATTTGATTGTTTTGATTTGGATGTCGCGGGGGAAGTTGTGAAGGCTGGAGCGGCCGATTTGCCTAGCAGTCTGTGGAAGAGTATTAAAAAAAAACTTTAAAAAAAAAAAAAAAAACTGACTGACCGACCCTCTCTGAAAAAAGCTGTGGAGGGCAACCAAAGATTATTTTTTTTTGGCCTGATGTTATATATATATGTTAATATGGTGACGTCGAGTCCGACCGATCACGAATAGAGGAAATCCATTGTAGCAGGTCATTCTCATAATAATAATTAATTTTAAGCAATGAGCCCATAGGACTAGGTGCTCTATGTGCATTTGGTTTTCAGTCCATACTCGCTTCCGCAGGTTTTTCTCCGGGTACTCCTGTTTTCCTCCTGCACTTAAAACTGTCACCAGATTTGTCCATCATAGTCTGCCCCCACCCAGGATATGAGAAGCTGTATATAGGGTACATATTACAATCTAACTACCGATAGGTTAGCGCTTGAAAAGACTGCAAAACGCCTAAATGAAGTGAAATGATGTGACGATATCTACCTGCAGCGAATCATGAGCGGTTTGATCTAAATGGAAAATCGCTGTACAAAAACCAGTTATTATTATTATTATTTGTCACGACCCATTCTGTTCAAGTACCTTGGCATTCAATTTAAAATAGAATAATTTATCTCGATCTTGACTGTTTGAATTCATCAAACAGGTTTTCTGCAAATATATGATGACTCGCACCGAAAAGGGGGCCTTTGCGACAAAACACTTTTCAAGATACTGGTGAAAATAGGTAGCAAAAAATAAAGAAAATAATAAGAATTTCCAGCAGATTTTCTGTTGTAAAAATGAACGCCTTGATCAATTTAGACAAATAAAGTGTCATTTTAAAGCTTAGAAAATGCTGTAACAGATGAAATGATAAACTCAAAATTGATATCATCTGCAAAGTCCCCCCCCTTTCCGGGTGAGTCATCACATATATCCACAAATCAGAATAAACGTGGAACATGGATTCCCTCTATTCACTTTTTTAGGGCCACAACTCATTTATTACTTGTTCATTAAGAATAGGTAGATTATATGCAGCTGTATCTGGTGGTTTGACAAGTGTGATGTGATCTTGGCAACCTAGTCCATCTAGATGGGTCTCACAAGCGAGCATCGTAGGCGTGAGACGCTTCACGTTTGCTTGTGAGGTCCATCTAGGTGGACTAGGCAACCCTTAATAAAACGAAATCCCTTGAACAGTGTTATCAAATATCCAGTATGCAAGGCCCATTGCTTGTAAATGTAACCCCATACTGTATTTTGTTTACATTATCCACAAAATTTTACCTCATTGAATTTCACTTGGGTTTCCAGAAGTTAAAAGTTATTGTCTATCAAAGGTTGTATAGGTGAAACTGAGATAAACACATTCAAATAGCAGCAGTAAAGCCCTGTATTTTAGGTTGATTTTCCTCGAATCATACAGATATAGGTGTTTTGAAGCAATTAAGCATAATCCTTGCGAACCTGCAAAAAATCAGTATGGCAAATTTTGACATTAGGGACCACAACACTAAATAAACTGGTGATTTTTAAATGGAAATTTTGACTGCCCTTAGTTAAATGAAAACCTCAAATACAAAGAAGGGTTATATGTTTGATCAATACTTTGTTCTAATTGTATATTTAGGTTTATTTAAAGTTGCTCCGATGCCATTTTTGATCTCTAGACTACGTCCCATATATCGAAAAATTTGCTCATGATGTACTTTTAATCATCATTTTGTTTTGAAAAGAGATCATAATTAATTAAGAAAAGGCACTGTTAAAGTTGCTTTATTCTTGAGTTTTCAAGTGTTTTTGGTAGCTATTTTATATAGTTAGTCAATAAGAAGCTACCTTGGGGTGTGTCGCCTGTAGGGCAAAATGAAGTATGCTGCATTTACGGCTGTATAACTAAGAACAAACGCATTTAAAAAGTCTCTGGTCAGATCACATCACATTGTGGAGGTGTTACTCTTTATTTCCTGTTGATATGTATAAAGCTATTGCACATTGTTATATATGTGTTACTCACTTAAAAAAGTTTTCTGTGCAAAGGGTTTTTCAATTGTTATCAGATATATATTGTGAACTCTAATGTTTCTGTGAGTTTGTAAAACATATGCGTTTATTTGGGATCACATTTATCAACTCAAATCTTTTTTTTTTTTTGGAAAATGATGATTGCAATCAGAAGCGAATTTTGCTCCCATTTTGCGCGGATTTGATAAATAAAAGTGGGTTCAAATTGACTAGGGAAAAAAAAGAAATGCAGTAAAATGTGAATTTTTATTTTAACCTTGCAGAAGGGAAACCTGAGACAAATTTCTTTTTTGCCTATATTGCAAATGCATGATGGGGTAATATTCTGTGTTTTTAATACATTTGCGCATCTCAGCAAAGCATCTTATTATAGTGGAAAACTAAAAAAAAAAGGAGATGATTTTGTAATGAATAAAAAATCAGACGCACAAATTGACGTTTAAAAATCTCTAAGATTTTATCTTGACTTTAAATTCTACTTTATACTATAGATTTTATTATACATTCTAAAATATGTGTTTGTACCAAAACTGTTAAAAATGAATGTAAAAAATGGTACAAAACAATTACATGATAGTGGGCTGTAAAAATACATTAAAGGAGCTTAGTCTCGTAGCTTTAAAAAAAAAAATCAAAATATTACTTGCATTTTTCTCATAACTTTTTTGAAATTTTACAGATGAGAATGTTAGACAAATATTGAATGCCTGAGAGTGCGATAGTACAAAATATATCATGAGGTCAAATTTGGACTTATCTATTTCATGAGGTGTAGCCGAGTGAAATGGATCAGTCCAAATTTGACCGAATGATATATTTTGTACTATTGTACGTGCATAGGCATTCAATATTTGTTTTATATCATGATATCACACAGGTTTGTTTCATGCCGTGCAATAGTTCAAACTATTGCACGGCTCAAATCACTGTAATCATGATATAATAGTTTTTAAGGTATGAGCAACTAGAATACGCGGTTCTCGGGCCGCGCGGTTCTCGACACAGAGTGTCGATCACGATGCCTCCGCCTTCCACCTTTGTTGAAAATTTGACCTTTGACCCAAACCTTTGAAATCTGACCTTTCTTTTGACCTTTGACCCCCAGTTTAAGGTCGGACGATGGGGTCACCATTGACACTTTTGATCGCTGGTCCATGACTAACAATTTGACACCTTAACCTTTGAAATTGGACAAAGTTGAAAAATAAGTAACATTTTATGCATAAATTAAGCAAATTAGATACTTAATTAGCATATTTTGCACTCAAATTGCAGCTGGCATAAGCGCAGCTCAATCCGCACCTACCCAATAAATTTCATGAATGTAGGGTGCACGGTTTGTAAAATATCCCATTTAAAGCATTTTATGCATAAATTATGCTACATTTTATGCATAAATTATGCAAATTAGGTACTTAATTAGCATATTTTGCGCTTAAATTGCAGCTGGCACAAGCGCAGCTCTATCCCTATCTACCCACCAAATTTCATGAATGTAAGGTGGACGGTTTGTAAAATATGCCATTTAAACCATTTCATGCATAAATTATGCAAATTAGGTACTTAATTAGCATATTTTGCTCCGAAATTGTTGCTGGATCGAGTTTGGCTCTAGGTCTACCCAGTCACCAAATATCATTAACGTAGGCCATGCGGTTTTAGAGATACGCGTAAAATAAAATTCTGCTCCGTTGAGGAGATATTGCCCATTGTATCTATGAAATTATAAAGGATTACATGTAAGAGCGCCATCTTAAAACGGATTGTATTCGTTAATTAAATGGCCGATCGGGCCGATTTTCGCATATGTGATGCGCCAATCAAAATAAGGTGGGGTTAAAATTTTGAAGGAGTGGAGTTTTAGCAAATGCTCCTTTCGGAAAATTTCTAAGTCCCTAAAATCACAAAAAATCACATATTTTCTGCTTAAAAACCGACTAAATTTGCATATTTTGCGCCAAAACTTTCAGAGAAAATTACTAGCCACCCTTACCACCAGTCCACCAACTTGCATCGCTCCATGCCTCACCAGTTCCGAGAAACGAGCCCGGACGGACGGACGGACGGACAACCAGAAAACATAATGCCTCTGGCGGAGGCATAAAAACAAAATGCTTACCTTATTCAACTGTATAAATCTATTACAATACATGGTTACCATAATTAGTCATTTTCACACATATCACAGAAAGACACAAAATGTGTTGCACTTTAGAAATTTGATAAAATTTCAAAGTTGGATCGGTCAGTCAGGATTTTTTTTTCTTCAACTTTTCCTAAAGACCTTTAAATCTCTTAAAAATACTAATGCACGTTAAAAGTAGATGAAATTAAAGCAATCAGACCATGCTCCTTTAAAGTAATTTTCTTTCTCCGTAGGATAACAGTTGTTATTTAGTGAATTGAATGTGATTTTGTACAAAAAATTAAAAGGCAGAGTTATTTTTATAGAAATGATTTATGGTTGGTACATTGTATGGTAAGGTTTTGAAAGGAAAAATGTGATGACTCACCCCGAAAAGGGGGACTTTACGACAGAACACTTGTGAAAATAGGTAGCAAAAAATAAAGAAAATAATAAGAATTTCCAGCAAATTTTCTGTTGTAAAATGTGATCGCCTTGATCAATTTCAACAAATAAGGTGTCATTTTAAAGCTTAGAAAAAGCTTCAACAGATGAAATGATAAAATCAAAATTGATATCATCTGCAAAGTCCCCTTTTTCGGGGTGAGCCATCACAAATGTCTACAGTTATACAATCCTTGCCAAAATATTGGTAGCGCTATGTTACTGCATTATATATATACACTGTCGGTGCTTAGTATTTCTACAAAGCTTAAAAATCCATTTTTTTAAAATCAACAACCTAGAATCATGAATCCATGATCTTCGATTACCATGAAAATGGCGGATTTCAAGGAACATGTTTATATAAAATATAGACTCTGTCAAAAATAATCAAGTCGGATAAACGGCTAAAAGATATTGCAAAATAAAGGTTTTGTGCGGAAATATTAAGTACCGCCAGTGTATAATGCTTCATGGCTTGCTTGGATTTCTGTTTCAAAGACCAATGACAGTGGCCAAACTAGAGTAAATATTGATTAAAATCTTAAAGCAGTATCTATTGTTAAATAAATTCCAATATACTAGCATTATCAAATAGCTTAAATATTAATTTGTCAAAACCAAGTTTTGTACTCACGTTAATATTTCGTCTCACATCGTCGGGAGACTTCGTCAGAATGACCATCTGATCCACTTTGCCGGGAAATATGACGTAAGGTAGTCTCTTTCACAGGTTTGGCAGGTGTTAATAGTGGATCTTTAAGCTATGGATTTCAACCAAACCTGATGAATCTATTCACCGATATTATCAAATAGGTTTGGCAATATAAAACTTATTGCTGACCAAATTTTTGGTAACATTCATCACCAAGTCAAAATTCATTTAATGTAATATAACAATGAAGATATTTGCATTAAATGTTTGGTAACATATTAAGTATGTTCTGCCCTTAAGGTGAGATTCCTGTTATCCGTTTGCAGTACGTTTTGCACTGTAAGGGTACTGGTAGTTGTATAATTTAAAGCACACGATTGAATGAAGCTGAATAGTATCAGGTTGAAGCTGAGATTAAATTTTGTCAGTCCGTTTTCAATGCTGTTCCATTTCATCATCTTCTCTTTTTGAAAAGTTTCCGCACGACCAAAACGCATTCAAAACGGATGAATCGCTCCAGGGACCTATTCAAGTAAACGCATCCGTTTCCGGATAGCCGCACCTCAAACGGACAGGATAAAAGGAATCACTCTCACTGAAATCCATTTGATTGATTCAAAACGCACCGCATTCGGAACCCCATTAAAAACGGATAGTCAAAAATTGAATCTCAACTTCAACCTAATATGATTCACTCAAATAAATTTAACAACTACCAATACCCTTACAGGGGTTGCCTTTACACTTTTAAATCCACAGGACAGAAGGACCATTAAGTCTCAAAATCCACAGGTCCTTCACTAAAGTTACAGGTCCTTCATAAGGACTTAAAATTCCAAAATCAGTGACAGCCTAAAAAAACGATCGGACCGAAGGACCATCTCATTGCTGAACTGGTCGGTCCTTCCAAAATTCTGTCGGTCGGGACCGACGGTCCGACGGTAAAGTCGAACCCTGCCCTTAGTGCAAAATGCACTGCAAACAAATAAAAGGAATATCATCTTTACTGTAATGTATGTAAAGGATTGGAGGATGAAAATAAACTTAACTGCTGAAATAGTTGCTAAATTGTTGCTTTCTTTCCACGTTTCCAATCAATTCTTCTTTGTAAAATCTTTAATGAAATCGAGGGGCAAAGTATTTTTATATCATAGAATGCCCACCAAAGTACAATCCCGCCCGTTTTAACTGTGGGAAGTCTTGACAGTTGAACTAAAACGTAAAATTCAAGGTAAAATTGCAACAGCAAATGACAGCAACCCAGACGGCGGTCGATCACTTGATTATTCTCAATTAAAAAAAAGAGAGAAAGACCAGCGTGTAGCTCTATGCGCTAAATTCATTTTCACATAACAACGCGCTTGGGTTTCTGAGACAAAACTTTTTTTGGCCTTATACATCATTTTAAAGCGTTGGATTGGGTGTTGAAAATCTCATCCATATTCAACCCATTTTTTGACTCTTGTTTTACAGTTGTACAGCATGTGATAAAAATACAATAACATATTTTTAAAAACTTTTCAGACCGACCAAAAACCTTCCTTTGAAACGGCATCAATGGCCAAACAAATAATCCTTTATTTTTGGCCTTAATATCATGCTAGCTAAATAATTGAATACAGGAGATCTCATAAGTCATGACTTGGTCATGCAAATTGGGGGAGATGTAACATAAAAACTCTCTTTTCGTAGTTCAATGTAGTTATTTTATTATCTGGGCAATTTAATTGTTTCTCAAATGCAAATATTATGAAATTCCAAAAATGTATACTTTTATGGAGTTAAAATGTACATATTTAATTTTGTGTTGAAATATATTCAAATTAGTGAGGTTTTTTCATTTAGGGGTATGTTACACTTTTTCTGACCAATTCATGACTTATGATTACAGCAGTATTTATTTTGTACATTGTATCACTAAAAACTATAAAATTGAAATTGAATCTGAAAATATAGCCAATATATATGATACACTAATTTGTATATTTGCAAATTTATAATTCATTGAAATAGAAAAATATATATAGAATTTAGAAATCACAATATGTATAAAATTAGCACCAATATTTAACATCATTATGAAATCACAATATCTTGCATTATTTAACATCATTATGAAATCACATGTTTCACATTTAAGCTTGGAATTCAAGTAATCAAAAAAAAACCCATATGTGACTCTTAAGGACTCACACCACCAAATAAATCGCCTATCATTCCTATACAAAACAGCTTCCAGATAATGGCGGAAATCTTGAGTATAAAGTGACTGGTTGCTTTAACTCTTGCATTTCCTTTGAGATTTTGATCTAGATGAGCTCACAAGGTGCAAAAATATATATATGGTATACATGTTAATTTTTGGCTAGGTCATCTCGAACATAGGACATGCTCAAAATGTCATTTTCTCCTACTCGCTACAAAATTTCCCTAGACACTAAAAATCAGATCTCAAATTTCACAAAAACATCAAAGCTATAGTAATCTTTATCCAGTCTAGTTCACAGAGCATGATTAAAAAGAAATCTCATCCAAAACATTAGTTCCCGCCATTTTGAAGCTTTTACTTTATTGAGTGTAATACAACACATGTGCCCGCATTGCTCTCTACTTGTTATGACAAGGTTTAAGGTATGACCCAGGTTTTGCGGACAAAATGCACCAACATTAAAGTTGCCTCTTGTAAGACAAAACATACTTTTTCTAGGGTGGAATTTTGTGTAGAATCT
>JXSR01S012535.1:0-16587 GCA_000969725.1 Ophiothrix spiculata
TATATGTTAAAAAGAGTATATTTTTGAAATTAAAAAAAAGTTATTTGAAATGGCAACATGTTTCTGTCCATACTGAGTACAAAAACACAAAGGTCGATTATATGCACATCAGATTTAAAGCAAGACTAAATTTAGACTCCAACTAAGCTAGGTTTTTATTCAATGCTTATAACAGCAAATCCAAAGACCAAGCTAGAGATATACTTCCTTTCAAACACTTTTTCTCATGATATACAATTTTTACCACGGTATAAATTTAGTTATTCTAAATGAACAATTTCATTCCGAATTTTTCACATGGTGTATTATTGTGTAAAGCATTACCGTGATCTGAAGGAGACAAGATTAAGCTAGTAGATTTCAAAATTATTTAAACAGCACTACACAACAGTAAACCCTCGAAATGTGCAGTGGGGTGAAACTTACATCACCATGTAACATTATGCATCATGTGAAAAATTTAAAATGAAATTGTTCATTCAGAATGAAAATTTTATATCCGGTAAAAATATACAACACGAAAAAAATTCTAAATGAAAAAATCCACAAAACTGAGGTATATTCAGGTCTTAAATCACATGTATAAGTGTATTGTTAAAAGATCATATACAAACCAAATGTGTTATTTAAAAAAAGGTTCAAATTTCAATTAACCAAACTATAATCAAGTCTAAATTAAGTCTTAGTCTAACTCCAGATCTTAGGTCTCACGCTTCTGTGCATTAAGATGTAAAATGTACAACAAAACATTTAGACACAAAGTTCAACAATAATTTTAGTGGTAAGAGAAGTACTATACATACCAGAAAGAGACAGGAGATAGATATAGCATTGAGTAAAACACAGAAAGTATGGCAAAGTCAACGTGTTATCGGGAAAGGCACATGGCAAATCCAACTACAGCTGATGCTCACAATTTTTATTGAAAAACCTCCCCATCATTTTAATATATTTAACATTATTATGAACATTTGGAAGTTATGGCACAGAGATATAATATTGAGTTAAACTTATTAACCTATTGAAAAGTTGTGAATGTTGATATTTTTAAATCAAATTTTATTTGTGAGTGACGATTTTGATTGGGGAGATTTTTGTCTATATTGCGAGAATCAACAAACTACACTCCATGAAAGATAGTTAGGATGGAAATTGAATCAGTACAATGATAAATAAAGTGAAATTGAAGAATTAAATTTGCTGGTCAAGTTGAAGAAGAGTTGCTATAGTAATAAGAAACAAATTGTGAGTATAATGGTCATCTATTTGGTGAAAAATATAAGTAAATAGAACATTTAGGAAAATATTGATCATGATTGATCACCCACAATGTATAAGTAATCAGCAAAATTCTAGTTTGGTTCAGGCCCAAATAGATATACTTTTTATGATCTACCAAATATTTGGTGCCATAAGTCATTGGTATTACATGAATCACAATGAATTATCTATTGATACTGGAGGCTTGGTGATGGGAATATTCCTTGTCCAACAAACATTTGGGACACATTTATGTGATGGCAAATATTTGGTTATTTTGATCACAAAACCTCTGTTTTCACTAGAAAATCCATTGCAATCAATAAACAATATAGATTTGATGTTCCAAATACTAGAAAAAGTAGGAACAGATCCTTATATTGGATATGGGCTTCAGGCATTGGACTAAATAATGCTTTTGTTGGTTATCCCACTCCTTTTTAAAAAAGACTTAATTATAAAGAAGAAACATACTTTAGAGATAAAAGAGTACTTTACTACCCAAAATAATTGGCAGTGGCAGATCCAGGATATCGTTGAGAGGGGGTGGAGCGGGAAACGAGGGGTTGTGGACACCGGAGGTAGAAAAAAGTAGAAACAAAAAGTTACACCAAACTTTTTTTGACGTAGCTTTTGAAAACTGACGAGAATAAAAATCTCACAGACTCAGAACAATCTCATTTTCACAACAAAAAGTTGGTATAAAGTACCATTTTTCAAATATGTCTACCAATTTTCATCTGGTTCTCTCCTTTCTTTTTCTCTCTCTTTTTATTTTTGACCAACAGTTGGTAGGGGTGGTTTTGCACCAAGCACACCCGTATGTAGATCCACTAATGATTGGCAACAGATTGCCATAAAATCAGACAGCGGAGAGAACATGACTTACACGACGTAGTGAATTTTAACCCCTATAAACTTTGAGCCTACTGATAAGAAGTTATTATAGAAGAAGGGAAGATGGAAACGAAATATGAGTAACAAATTATAATGGACCAAGCAAGAGTGCAAGACCAGTTACACTAGCTATATGCTGCCACCTTTCTTTACTTAAAATATAAAGAGTATTGATGGCGATGCATCTTCTGGTAGTATGATGTTTATGTGACATTCAGTGTTCAGATGGTGCAAATGGCAACCTTTATTTTTACACTACCAAAAGTAAACATTACAACATACTCTTTTAATTATGATGTTTTGTCGGATTCATTGTTTAAAATAGATGGTGCAAATAGCAACCAATATACAGGGCTGTGAGTGGATGTTTGAAAAAAATCTGAAAACTGTGACAAAATGCCAAAAACAGGCTGAAAATAACAAAAAAAAACCCCAGAAATTATGACTCTTTTGAAGGCATGAAAAAATCTGAAATCAGATTAAAATCTGAACTCTCAAACCCCTGATTGAAACACTGCCAAAAATAAACATTCAAAATTGGTCAATATAATCTTGAATGTTATCCAATAAGCAACATTTAATTATCAAAACTGTTTGTATAGACTTGATATGCATTTACTGTGGCAAATACCGGATCAAGGATATACCAGGATTTGACTGTCCCTAACATATCATATATTATGTGCAGATAAAGGTCATGATCAATCAGAAACAAATGGAATATTGTGAAGCCATATGTTAGAGAGCCAACAAACCCAAAACCTTGTACATGTAGAACCTATTAGAATAGATTACATTATACCAAGAGATAACAAAGAAAAAGATGCAACAAAACATAGGTGTGAGTCAGCTGCTAACCAGGTAACCTCCTATACTGTTAATTTGATTAGTATATGTGACGCATTATATCAGAAGGTACAAGTTGTCGGCAAAACCCGATTCTAAGCTACGGCCTTCTGAAGTTGATAATGAGCGAAAAATGGTCAGGAGGTCAATTTTTAGATATTGTAAATAATGAGGTCCTTGAAGTATATATTTTTAATGAATGAACTGTTTTTCTGAAAATATACACTCTATTAAAAGTGTTACGGTTTTCAAACTTGTTTCTCTCAGATGTGTGTTTTATAAATCTGTCAATGTTGTCATTCTTTGTTTTGCCATAGGTCAGTGACCAAATGTCTGATGCTTTAAATATCGGTATCTTTTAAAAGCTGATTAAATTAACAAGCTTTCCAGTCATACCAAAAACTCAATTTTGATTTTTAACCCAACATGTATCTTTTGATGTAATACATCACATATTATTAACTTTTTATGAACTCTTTTTTATCTACAAGAGATCCACTGGAGGTAAACCTGCTGTCTGTACACCCATTTTGTTGAAGTAATAAGTACCAAGTTAAAGTTTTAGTAACAAAGGAGCAAAATAGGTAGCAGTTGAGTGGATGCATCCAAAATATACAACATTCAAAACTTTTTTGTCTTTTTTAGATTGAACTCCTGAAAATGCAATTGTTGGTGCCATAAAAATCTGGTAAACTGGTTACGCAAAAGTTTGTAATCAGTGCAAGGAGTAAAGAGCGCATCTAGCATGATATCGAACAAAGAAATGCAGGTTTTATTTTGGAAATTTTGATATAGGGAAGATTTATGCTCAAAAACAAAATGGCCACCAGAATAGAATGAGCGAAATGCCATATTGACTCAGCATGCAGCACTGGTGTATTTTCAACATTTTTGCAGTGTTGTAATTTATTTTATTGATGCAAAACCCAACTACTCCAATTTTGTCTGTGTAGTAGACTGACAAAATAGCTGTCACTAATTAAATACTATATAGTCTTGCTATATAAAAATAAAACCTACTTTGATTCTCAAGCTGTCGAGCTACAGCATTAGGATAGTGTGCAAAGGTTAGTTTGTACATATTAGTCAAATTCATGATGCAAAGTTAGAGAAAGATATGTCAGATTTTTTCAAATATTTTAGTTAGAAGTTGTAAGAAGTTTGCATTTCATAGTTTCAGGCTGGATCTTTTAGGAATTCATTCTATCAAACTGGCACACTCATCATGAGAATTTCGCCTCATTTTGCAATTACCTGAAAAATATCTTTTGATTCAAATTTTGATGGAATTTAACTTCTACACTATACTTTGATCAACACTAAATAGGCGGGAATTATGAGGCTTTTCTTTATCCGCAAGTAAACATAATCCCAGTTACACGCACGCTGTAGATAAAGATGCGCAAGTCACACATGCAACGCGTGCAGCGTTTCCTGCAGTTGTGCTGTGTCCAGCTATGCACGCGCTTATCTGTATCAATTCACGACGTGAAGAGGCCCGCCTATTTGGTGTTGATCAAAGTATACTTGTTTACATTCCTCAGTATTTTGGATATATCTTTTCTCAGCAACTGATGTGCTGTGATCCTCTCATCTTGGAGATGTTACCATATTACCTATTAGATGTCTAAGATTTTGATATATAAAACATTTTGGTTTGCCTACAAACTTCAATTTGTTATTAAAAGCAGGCGTTAGAATGTTGCATTTATAATAAATCATTGCCGACAATAACAATTTGTCATAACGCCTCAACCACACAACAAATATAATAATAATAATTTCAACATTTACATTGGTCTTTCCAATGGTTACAAATTGCTGGCCATTTGAGGCCAATTAACAAAGGTGCAGACCTATCAGCGCTTAGGTTGTAATTTCCCCTAAACAGCTCCCTATGTGCTAAGGTTGAGAAGGCAAGTGGGATAAAGTGGTTTGCCAAGGTTCACAATATGTTGGCACTAGCAGAGTTTGAACGCACAACCTTCCATTTATGAGTCTTGCACTGTTCTGCTAGACCAAACACGCCCACAAAAAACAAGATGAGAAGATCTCAGCACACCACAATGTCAGCTATAAGACCAAATGCACAACATCAGAAACTACTACTGAGCTGCATAAATTATGTGATATAGAAGCTTAATCCAATCCAATTTTAGTTTCTATCACATGGATCCCTACTCCATTTCTTTTTATTGGTTTATATTTCAACAAACATTGGAGCTGCATGCATGATCTCCACTTAGAGTACAAACCATATGATCATGTCAAGCAACTTAGGTTTTGTGATTTCTCAAAATGAGGCAAATTTCTTGTCTAGCTTGTATACATGCAAACACATGACATTGTCATGCTTTTAGTCATCTACAACATTTAAAATAGAACACAAATTAAAATTGTTGCTTCCACATGTGACTGCAGAGAATACGTGGAAATGTTTCAGACATCAAATTATCTAACAACCAGTACACTTTGTATCAATCTGCCAAATTCTGCTCCATTCTTGGGAACAAAATTTGAAAAAGGCAGTGATTAATAACTCTAAAACTATTTTCAGATTTCTCTATCTTTGTATAAATATTTTTCTTTGAGAAGGAAACCACAGTATTAAAGGTGTGTATTCCGATCACTTGTTTGACCCCCCTCCCACTTTCCAAAAACAAATTGGGGATTTTGATACCACAAGGAAGCCCATATTTTTCTCATAACCCACTGCAATGTTATTGCCTTCTTATGTTTTGTTGAAGACATATATGGTCAAAATAGTGGTGCATTACTGTAAAATTTTGTTAACAAAAATACATATCATAAGAGTTTTCTATTGGTCATCTTAGGCTGCGATCACATAGAAGTATACAGTATCCGTTATTCACTATACGATGGCTATATTTTATATAGGCACGGCTAGCTATACGTTTTTTCGAATAGTGCCCTCTTATGTGACCCTGTAGCATCAAATTAACATGTTCGATTGCATCTATATGGGTGCTCAAGTCAAATCATGCACTGTATACCCGAATAGTATAGTTCTATGTGATCGCAGCCTTAGACACATTTTTGCCTGTAGCATCAATTTGGAGCAAGATATGCATATTAAACTTCACATTTGTTATCTGTAGGTGATGATCTTTCATTCCAAAATGAAAAAGTATATGATAAAATTCTCACCAGATCGGAATGCCTACCTTTAACAGGTGGATGGCATCATTACAAACACCATCAAACAGGATGTAATTATGTGAATGAAACACAAGCCATTCCAGTTGCCAGATATCCTACCTTTTTGCTCTGCTATATATCTGCTACTATTCCCCAATGCTTGTGCTAATTTGTCCACTTCTTTGATGTTGACTTTACTGTGCTTGTTTACAACATTGTTCCGTACTTCCTCTACTGCGCTTTCTAAGGCTCTGTCAGGATAAAAACATGCAAAAGATTTAGTATGCACTATACCTGATTGTGCAATTCCATACAGTTATGGTATATTCTTATAGTCAATGAGTGCGATTTTACTTCCTAATAAGGAATTTTGGCCATCCATTATGAGACGATAGATGACATTGCATTCAGCGTGAAATGCAGTGGAGCTGCGCATTCAAAATAATAGCGCGATGCAGGTATATGCACACATCCGGCGCGAACAGTGTGTACGTATTTCCAATGATAATGTTTATAGTTTTTGGCAATAATTTACATCGTTTTTGGCTGCGAGGGCACCCATTACTCAAAATAATGTACGCCCATCCATTATGAGACGATAGACGACAGGCAAAACAATAAGTCTTATCTTTTATGCTCTAATAATAAGGTAACCATTTGTTGTGGGTTTTCCCCTTTTCCTTACAAAAAAGGAAACTTTGAAAGGGTGTTTAATTGAAAAGATGAAATCAAATAAAGCATGTAAAACTTTATGTCGTGAATTATTACTTTCACACATTTTTCGACAACACCCTTCTATTATGCAAGTACAAAATATGGTTTACCTACTATTTTCAAAGTCAATCTTTCAAATTTATTTCTGACAAACAACCTTGTTGTAACTATATTAACTCAAAAAAATCATGTATTTGAATGTAGATTTACTATTTTGACCACATTGGGCCAAGAAAAAAATGGTTGCGTTGCCTTTTTGGGGAAAAATTGTTGGGTGGTGGGGATTCTTTTTTTACTTTTCCTAATGGAGCCTTAACCTTTAAAATCTATAACCACAGATTATCAAATACATTGAGAATCTGTGCTACATGTATAAAAAGGTATGTTCAAGTCATATGACAACATAACAAGATTATTTATTAGTTATTTCTAACAGGACACCAAAGATTTGTTTATTTAACACATTTATTGTGATTTTCTGTGCTAGAAACAGCAAGTTCAATATAAAAAAATGTGGAAAAAAAGGGGAACAAATCCCGACTCAATTTGCCAGATTTAGGGTCGGTCGGAAAAGGGCAACACAACACACAGCAATTTTGTTTAGGCCTTATTGACAGTTGGCTTTTTAGAACATGCTTCAGTATAATGTCAAAAGACATAAATCTGATTCTGATTTCAGGAAGAATCATTCACTATCCAAGAGTGTGAAAGAAAAAATGAGAAAATGTTCTGTTTTTATGGGATATATTACCTCAACTCTCTGTCGATCTTATCTTTCCCCTGTACATATCTAAGGTAGTCTTTGTGAACTCTACTCCTCTGTTTTCTTAATGGGTGTTCATTAGCTCCTGGGGTAGTCTCCATCGCAAGCTTGACTTTGTTGGCTGTACTTCTGAAGGAATCATTCATCTCTTTTGTCTATAACAAACCATACAAAGAAGTTCGCAAGTCTGACACTAAGCATCCACACTTAATGTGTCGCAAAATATGTCGCAAAAACGGACCATTTTGACGAGACACAAAATCAAGACCAATCAGTCCGATTAAATTACAATGTCTCCAAAGTGAAATAATAAAGAGATCTTAGGCCAAAGAAAAAAAGAACTCTGTCTCAGCTTCCCGCGCGCATTTGGTTAAAAATTCGAATTTTATCGCATTTCTTTTTTTTAGGTTTTCAGGAGATTTTTTGCTTTTTTATTTTTTTTTTCTTACATCGAGAGAAAAAAAGTTAAGAAAACAGCCGCGAAAAAAAAATAGTGGCCGAAAAATGCAATTAAAAAAAAAATTAGGGGGTATTTCCGCATAGCCCTTTTTTACTAAAAAAAAACAAAAACAAAAACGCATAGCGCTTAGGGTTTTGACCTTAAGTAAGCTGAGACAGAGTTCTTTTTTTTTTGGCCTTATAAGGATTCCTAACTTTACACCAAGGTTTTAGACATTTTGCAAATCTCCTTTTATTCATCCTAGCTACCAAAGTTTTTCACTTTTACATAAATATACCTAATTTAAGGACATAATGATAAAGACACAGTTTATTCAATGTTTGCCTTGGGATTTTAAATGATTTTGGACCACACCACTTTTGTGATATATTCAGCTTTGGTTGCAAGTTGGATGTTTGTTTATGTCATTCATAGCCAACAAAAACAATTCGCTGACAAAGTGAAAACGTCATATCTTGGTTACTGGTTCACGCTTTGTTCACGCTCAGTTGGCTACCCATTGAGTATGTGTTGTGATCATTTTGATCGTGGTTCAAATTGCAATAAGCGTGAACCAGTCACTTGGCAACTATTGATTTTGATGTCACACTTAGTCAGCGAATAAAAAACAAACATTCTGTTGTTCTATGTTTGATAATTATTTGAATAAAATGTCACAAAATATGGACCATTTTGACGAGACACAAAACATGAACCAATCTAAAGGCCACACAATAATTTCTTGGACAATGTAAATAACTATGATGCCAAATATTCAAATGCCAATATACATTCACAACTTGTTGGCTGAATGACAAATTTCATTTCTAAATTTATTCACTACCGTAAACTCTACAATAATGCTCTCTGTCCTGTTTCCAAAGATTAGGCATTAATTTATATTTTGCTGAAATTGGCAATGTAATTTTGCAAAGCCTAAATTGTAAAACCGTGATTGTGGTAACCAATATATAAAAATATGCAAATTATCTGCAGAATCATGAATGATTTAAATTCCTTCCATAAAAAACTACAAACCTCACCATCTCCCAACATGTAAACCCACTGCTAAATAGGATTGGTTTGGTCTTAAAATTATCTGGGAAAAATGTTACTCTGGTGATGGAATCTTGAACTTCATTTCCAAAACTAGTTTTACAAAGAAAAATGTGTTAAAAACATGACACAGATTTTACTTACCATGTCTATGTGAAGTTTCCTAATTAACTGCAGTTGTTCCCTCAAATCTTTGGCTGTTTTTGTTAGCGTTGCGGCGGTGTTTTGTAATTCCACTGTATTAAATGGCGCCATTGGTTGCGGCGTCACAGACTGACTGGTTGTTCCTTCTACAAACAGAGTAATCCAAATATGTTTATCAAAATTAGATATCGAATGATTATACAAACAGAAATTCTTCTGATCCTTTTCACATATTAAATGTGCTTTCTTTAACAGAGAAATTTCAACAAATTAGCCCATCTTCAATGTTCAGCTCTAGCTCATGTTAAGGTTTGGTCCAAGAATGAACACATACTTAATGAAGAAATTTGTTTAAAATAAACTTTCAAATAAAAATCAACTAGTTTCACTGGAACACAAGTTTGCCATAATTATTTTAAAAACAGCAGTCAAAACAATGTTAATCTCTGTTGCCAGCTATTCAGCCAGACATTCAACACTGCCTAATTCTTAACCAACAGTGAAGTGAACCAGGTTCCTGAGACAAAATAAAGATATCATAACCATGGATACAATAAATTATTGTACTTTAAAATGTCAAATAGAGATTAACTCCCATTGTCAGTAATTTAATTGACAATGTGAAAACTTTGTTCCGGAAAATCAGAGTGAGTTAATCTTTACAGTAATATGTGCTAAGGATAAGAGAAATTTTGTTTTTGAGTTTGAAAACATGCATGGTAATTTGACACAACATACACACCAAATTTTCATCATTACTCAACTCAACATTATGGTTACACCACACCAGAGCTCTCTACACAAGATCTATAGATATCAATCAGGACCTACAAGATCTAGACCAATCTAGATCTAACATTAGTTTGATGCCTGATACTGCTATACACAGCTCACTAGGTATCTCTACACAAAAATACTATATCTAGATTATCTATACCTAGTACTAGTTTTCAGTTTTTTTCTGCCTGATCCAAACAGTTTGTACAAAGCTCACAAAATAAAGGGGATTAAATCTAGATTGATCTGGACCAATCACTGTCCAGCACTGAATGCATAAGTTATAGACTCTCTAGATAATATAACTAAATCAAGATTAATCTAAACCTAGCACTGGTTTATTGTCACATTTCTTGCTCTTTGCCGGGGCTTGTAGCTTGGGCAGTTTAGATTTGAAGAAAGAAAAACTGTTGTTCATTCGACTGATTTAACTCAATTCAATTTCAATAATAAATGTATAAGTATAACTTGGTGGTTTTTTTTGGGATAAAAAAGTACAGATATGTAAATCATCTTTAAATTCTTGGAATCAAAGTTGACCTCGTTAGACCAATATTCTTGCAAAGTGAGCTCTTTTTTGAAATGAACACAGTCATGCAAAAATCTACCAGATGTAATCTATTGCAACATAAGGGGTGAGGCAAAGGTTTATTCCTAACATACAGGGCGTCTCAATAAAAGTGTAACACTCAGCAATTGCTTGTTTTATTGTACATTGGAAGAAAATCAAATCTTTAGAAGCAATCATTTATTTGAAATAAACATATTTCTGTGTTGGGATTCATGACAATTAATTGATTTGTGAGTTTGACAACTTTTTGGGTACTGTTCGAGGCAGAACCAATAATTTTCAATGGAGGGTGCTATTTTGAGCCGCTTGGTGTCCACTCAAAAGTCAGGCATCACTCTTCAAAAGTATAGGGGGGTGCAGTTTAATACTTCACGTCCTTGTTAGACGGTGATTACACACAGATACTATGTGTGGGTGTGTATATAATGGGGACGGGGGGGGGGGGGGGATGGGGATGGTATAATGGGGACGGGGGTGAGGAAGGAGGCACGTGAGTGAGTCCTCATGCCACAGCAGCAGATGGTATTATCTCAAGAATTATGGGGTTAGGAATTTTGTTTTGGCACAAAGAAACACTTAATCACCATGTGACATTTCAGTTACTACTTAATGGTTTAATGACGTAATATGAAGATTACCATATCAATTGGAACTCATTTGTGAAATGTCAAGTACAGGGTTTTACAATTCTTGAGATAAACACCCATTAATGGCTTAGTGTCTTGCAGTGATGAGGTTTGCTTGTTTGCTTGTGTTAGGATTTGCAATAAAAGCTTTCAGGAATGCACAGCAGACAGCAATGTTGAACAACATGAGTTATGGGAGGCTGTTTTCAGAATCTCTTGTCAATGTAGTTATTACAGCGCATACCAAATCAACATTCTTTCATGACATATTTATAGTCATCAATAAAAAATTGATGGGTGCACCTGAGTGGGTGCTATAGTGTCTCCACACCCAAACTTAATTTGTATGACAATGTAACAAAGATTCTGAAATCAACTCAGAATAATGAATATCATTTCAAAACAATGAATTGCTGAAACAAATGAAATTAGACAAAAATGAAAAAGACACATTTTTTGGCCTGTATCTATAATGATTAACTACTTAAAGTATACTGTATTATCAACCAAATCATAAAGAGATCTCTACAGTTATTTTCACAAAGGGAATAAGACTACAGGAAATAACAAGAGCATGGTTTTATTCCCTAGCTCTCTACATGATGTGGCTGAAAATACAATATCTATAGCAATCATTTCAGAATGGCATTATCCAACAAACATCATTGATTAAGTATATCAAATATTAGCATGTAAGTTAACAATTTTGTATATCTTATAATTAAAAACAACAGTGGGTGTATTTGATCTTAATCCATTTTTTTTCAGACCTCTTTTGAACCCTTAAATACAGAAAACATGTTATGGGTGCCAAATTCAGTAGTATGTCTGAAAAAACAGGCCAAAAACAAATGGATAGATCCAGATTAAAATTTTGAATTCTATAGTATCACTATGATACAACTTTTATTATGGCCAACCATGCCAAGTTACAGTAAACTGTCAAATTTTCATGTGGTTTGTCAATGTAAAATTCGTCTGGACCACTTAATAGATTCCATGAATTCAAATGTAGAAATTGGCAACATATAATAAAAAGAAAATTTATTGGAATGTATGATATCAATGATATTAAGTTTTTACCTTGAAAATCTAAAATGTTTATTGCTGTAGATTTAGCTGCTTTGGTGGAGACATGTTCCTAGATTTAAAATGTTTATTTTCTAACACATAACATGCACTATTCCTACAACATGCACTAACATGAAACAAAACAACACAACAATCACGCTATAGAATTGGACATTTTCACTTTAAGAATTTAAAATTTTAAACTTTTCTCAAAAAAAAATGGCAACTTTAAACTATGCATTTTTGTTGTGTTTAACCAATATTGGATACATCATTAAAAGATATTGACATAATGCCTAAAAAAAGTTGTTGCTTCGCCCTTTGATGGTGAAATTGATTGTTCGTTAGGTCAGATCTTTTTTTTTTAATTCTTTTTTTTTCTTGAAAATGGACACCAAAAAAACTGAATAAAATAGTTTTTTATATATGCTTTCATTGTTTTGCGCTTTACTTATTCAAGCTATATGTTTATTCCATGCAAATATATAAAATAGTTTGTGAATAATATTGTTGTACATTCAACCAAAATATCATGATATATTCTGTGTTTATTACTAAATCGAGGCCATTACTCCATGTGATTCCTAAAATAAAAGTGTGAAAAATCACATAATCTGATTACTTGCTTATTTTTTGTTTTTAATTTGTTCTTTGGATATCTCTGTCAACATCGTGATAGAAAAGAAGCAAATATCCCAATAATTTTGAAAATTAATGTGTCTTTATTTTTATCCCCAGGACTCAACCGGTAAACAGGTAGTATAGCGGATTTCAAAAGAGGACCGGGTTAGACTCCAATTGCATACTGGAAAAACAAGCTGGTCAACCCAGGTAAATTGTGCCATTTAGTGTTTAGTGGGGCATGGTCTTTCTCATGTTACATTTTTGTAGAACTAGCTGTTATGTTAAATATATATTTTTAAGTTTTCAAGTACTGGGGTGACTTTGAACGGGACACATTTTTCCTGGAACAGTGTGAGATAAATACATTCCTAGAACTAGAAAATATCATTATCCCACAGAAATATAATTGTTTTGATCACAAAAATACAAAAGTGGGTGATAATGCAAACACAGCGACCCAGACTTGAAAATCTGTAAGCAACAATCAAGAGTACTGGTTACCCTGCTAAATGCACGTATTTATATGGGAGATATAGGCGTTCAAAGTCACCCCAGGATCGTTTTTTCTCAATATAGAGAATAAGAAAGAAATTTACAAAATTATTTTCGTTCATTATTGTAAACTATTATATTCCTGATCCAACCATATTAATTTTAATTTCATTGGAACAGTGTTACCATGGTAACCATTGAGATTTTTCCCAAGAAGTTTGCTATAAATTTGGCAACACATTTGTAAGGCTATAACAAACAACTGGCAACTCCCATGGTAGTGTCTCTAAGATGTAACATTGCTTATAGTATCCCCTTTTTAATCATTAATTTAAAAAATTATATCATTAAGGATAAGTGAGATAATGGCTGATTAATTTGAATAACTCATAACGTTCAAAGTCACCCCGGTTTACGGTACTTATAATTTCAATAATTCAACAGCATTATCCTGTACCCTGAATTTCAATTACCATAGTCTGATCTTGGTTGTAATGTATTCAGGTCTAACTTCTGAACCAAACTTCAAATTGACACATATTTGGTAGCATACTAAAGGGAATACACAAACTGTCCAATGATACTAATAACTCAATTTTAACTTTTGAAACAAAGATGTATATTTCCATGTGTCACATATTATATCAAATTTGGTTAAAAATTATGACATGAAGCAGTCATAGAAGCATAAAGTAGTCAAGTTAGCTCAAATGGTAAGGTGCAGAGGGTTGAACCCCGCTGGTGCCAAAGGTTGATTGTGCTTGAAATTCCCTTGGACAAGGAACTAATTGCTAATTGTCTCATGGAAACCCGTACGAAACTCTAGGAACTGATCTGGGCAGTGATGGTGCGTATGTGGGCTGATCAAGGTTCAGTGCCCTTAGAGGTTGACGCAGAACCTGAAATGATGCTTGGTGTGGAATGGAGCTTACTTAGGCCACAGTGCTCAGCGAACACCTGTAAAGTGTACAGAGGCCGAGTGGAATTACAAATCAGGGAGGCATAGCACACTATAAATTTCCAGTATTTATTATTTTTTTTATGAAGTGAAAATGTCAAACTCTATAGAAAATGGCAAGGGTTAAGTTCAAAATCAGATCAAAATCACAAACTTGTGTGGCATTTAATTCTGAATTACCCCTTGACCATGCAACCAATGATTATACTTCACCATTTGGACTATAAGACGTTTCCACGGTGACATACGTGCATAGCAACAAGAAAGCAGTGATACTCTACCATTATTAGGAGCTCGCAGCTTACCACTCCGCTCATCCATAGCGGACTCCGTTATTTGTTTTTGTGATGCCTGAACAATTTCTTCATTGAATCCTGTGATATCACTGAAGCCAGAGTCGTACTGGGGTCTATGTGGAGGCTGTTGAGAAAATTCAAAATGATTATAAAATATTACAGTTTAGCTGGTGAATCGTACTCTTTATCATGAGTTTTCAGAATGTGCATCTAACCAAAAGAAGATATCAGTTCCTTCCCATCATGACTTGCTTCCAGTGGGATTTTTTGTACATGAAGTTTTTTCAAACTTTTAGTGATGAAACTACCCTAAAATATTATCAGTTGTTGTAATCTTGCATTTCGTGCAAAATTCATCATTAAAGCTTGAAACCATTTCCTGTACAATAAATTACATAGGAAGAAATGCATTTTAGGAAGGTCCTAATATCTTCTTTTCATCCAACCAATGTTACCAAAAGATCATTACCATGACATGACACATGTGCTTGGATTTCTAAAAACATAAAAGCATAGTCAAAAGATACGTCAGTCTAATAGCTGCCTTTTGTCATCAAAATTGTTTAATGTGCATGTTAAATTGAACAAAAGTAACATATATAAATGGTTGGCAAAGGGCAGCTTATACAATTTATGTACATCTTTCACAGCCTCTTCAATTTTTCAACCATGGACATGCCCCTTAAATCCAACCTTGTTACCTCATCTCTGGTAAACTTAGTCTGGAGATTGAATGAAACTACCGTACTATAGTAATTATTTCAACGAAAACTAGCTTTGAAATTGGCACAAATGAATATGAATAGTATGAATAGCAGTGTTTTGCTAAGGATGTATGGCACACCATTGACACAGGAGTAACATTGGCACAACAGGTTTCTGAAATTTTTGAGAAAGATGCCTTTTCTTGCTTTATTTAGCAAATTTTCAGTCTCATGGTTTTCAAAATTGGTTGAATTGGCGCAAGCTCAAAAACCTTAGCGAGAACACTGATAAATATTTATATTTTCATTGACTTCAAACACCTACATTAACCATTATGGGCCTAATTCACTACATATGTATACCTGTGGTTTTGGGCTCTTTGGGGGCGCTTCTCCATTCGTCTGTGGTGGTGACAATGCTGACCTCACCATGCCTGCTAGGTTGGCTATCTGCTGCTCCATAGCTGCTATACGCATCCTGAATGGTGTACGGGGTAAGGATAAATAAATGATAGGTATCAACAAATTACATTGTTACATTTGTGTATCTCTTTTTTGAAAGGACAAGGATAACAAAATTCTGAATTTGTTAGGTAACTAAACCAGTTGCGTAAAAAAACAGAACTTTCAATAGATCAAGAAAAATAGGAAGGTGACAAAAATAGAAACATGCACAGAACATTCCCCATTTGATTATTAATTAACTTATCTTTTTAATTTTTTTAAACTTATACCTCATAACATAGTTAACCTGAACCATTAGATATTGTTTAACATGCACAATTATTGTAAATTGGAAAACATGCATAATAAAATGTCATTCTAACAACTTTTCCCCCAAATTTTATTCCCAATGCTGGGACTAGTTTGAGAAAAAGTAATACACAAAAAACTACCAATACAGTGACTAAAATTTAGCCATTTTTTTTCGGGGCTGTGCCCCTCAGTAAAATAGCTTAATTTTAGTCACTTAAGGTCCATAATTTTAACCAGAGATCTTCAGTCAATATATAATTTGTATACTATGAAATATCAGAGAGGCCATGGTCCATCATAAAATATTGTGCTATTTAAAATACATTTAAATAACATGTGTGCAAACAAACATAGACACATAAATGTTTGAATATGCGGAATAAAAAAATTAAACATGTGAATTGACATTGTGATAATCATAAAGCAAACAAATT
>JXSR01S012536.1:26992-44553 GCA_000969725.1 Ophiothrix spiculata
TCGCTAAGTTAGATATTACATACAGTACACTTTTATTTAAAAATTGTAAGAGTTCAAATATCCAAATATTTTTTTTACAAAAACCTTTATATTTTCAATCAATATTGTAGGTCGTAGGCAGGTAGTTAACCCATTTCTAAAGTCATTTCTTGTAACTAACTCTAGTTGATACAAAGGGCAACTGTGCTATTCCAATTACAACATGACCAAAATATATAATGAAACTATCCGATGTTAGTCAACTGACAATCAAATAAAATAGCAGAGCAAGCATTACTGACCAACGACAGATGCTTACAATCAAAGTCTGCTTGCGGACAGCACTGTCACGCTAATAAAACATCTCACATTTTGAAGAATTTAATATTTTTGAATTAATCAGCTCTTTGAATTAAGCCTTACCTGCTGTGAGTAAACAAAAATGTGTATGACCTTCAACATGTTCTACAAAGTCAAATGCAAAATGGCCTAACTCAAGTTTGCGACTTATTGAGAATAAAATCTCACTTGCCTATGTCACTGTATATTTCTGCCTAACTAACAGCACGTTGTCAGTTACGGCAGAAATATTTTTGCCTACCTCACTTTATATTTCTGCCCATCTCACAATATGTTACTACATAATCTCAATTTATTAAATTGCCCAAGTGATTTTTTGGTTGTTACGTAATACTTCTACAGAATTGTAATCACATCCATTATTTTCCTTAGTATCATCAACATATTAATACAGGACAAGTTCGAAAAAAGCAACGAACTACAGAATAAAGACTCACGGTTGGTGTCAAAATGTTAGATAAACAATTGTTATATTAGCGTGAAAAAGTGTTCAAAGTTGTTGCTTCCGGAGATGTTACTTTTGCCAATTGTTTTGAGGTGGCAACCACCCACCTTACCCTCAGACTTTGGTGGACAACCATACCCTACCTTAGGTGATATCCCCAAACATTTGTCATCAAAATGACCGCAAATGATGAAAAAGAAATCATATAATGCCCATGACTACTTGTGTTTACATTTTGGTGCAATCGACGATAAACCATTAGGGTGTGATAATCCCCCACCTGGGAAGACGAGGGTTCCCAGAATTATAGAATTATAGGCAAAAATCCGCTGAATGAAAAAATACAAATAGAATGTTTGATGAAAATGCAAGTAGTATGTTTTATGGACATTAAGTCACCTGAAATCACCCCAAATTCCTATTAGTATTCATCTTGTTTTCGATTAAGTCAGCGAAATCCAAAATGGAAACAAGTCTGGTGAACTCAACCACAAGTTTAGAAGTTACGAGTAGAATAATAACGAGACAAAATACTCGTGACTTTGACGGTTTATCGTGTATATAAGAATAGAATCAAAAGTCAAGTGCGATTAGCTTATCTACTGTTTGTAGACAAGAAGTGCACTGATAAAACTATCCTGACGCTAATTGAACATAAGACAAGCAATGCCGTCACGGTTTTATTTCATTTACGCTGAAGGGTGTGGAGGAATTTTAGACTGGAGGCATACGTGTTGACGGTGTTGTGCTTTCCGCGACAACGGTTACTTTGGTTTTTGGCGAGGCGCAGCACAAATACTCCTTTCCAGGTTACACAACTTATAGCCCTCGGTAACCGCATGGGTTCTTTAACGTGATTTAACGTTTTTGAAAAGCTTTGCATGCATTGTTTTGTAAACAAGTTTGTTTTTCATGCTGGTTTCATGTCAATACAATATAATCCAAAGTTGAGTGGGTTATGGCGTTTATTGATTTAAAATAATGTGATACAATCAGACTACTCTTAATGTAATGTGATACAATCAGGCGAAATGATCTAAAACATTGTTTCATTGTGAATTCTTTTTATTTGTATGTTATTATTAGCGGATAGCCAAACATCCACTGCATTAAGGGGGAAAGCACGTCACTCAATTTTACGTTTCTGCAAATTTACTTTGTACCAGGACTTTCTTATAAAAAGCTTAAAGTTAATAAGAGCATACATTAACAGAAAGGAATCGCTTACATAAAAAATAGAGGCTATTATAATTTAACATTAGCTTTAACTATTGATTTATTTCCTTTAAAAATTGCGACAACAATGTGTGTCTCTCGAACCATCAAATTTTACCAGTTTATGCTTAAAACGCGTATTACAATTACAAATGATAATTTCGACTGTTCATGTTAGTAGCAACAGTTTATCGTAAAAAAGCGTTGGACGGTAAAAACGTGTTTAAAATTGTTGCTTCCGTTGAGTAGTTTATATTACTGTTGCCAGTTGTTTTGAAGTGGTAACCACACGCCTTACCCTCAGACTTTGGCGGACTACCACAAGCCCGTAGCCAGGGGGGTGCATTGGGGGCGTCGCACCCCCCCCCCAAATTTGACAATGTACAAAAAAGGTCCACAAAAATTCCCTAAATACCCACCAAAAGAGGACCTAAAGCATCAAAACATGTAAATGGAAGGCCGTTTTTACCAAAATACTAAACAAAATACTTTTTTTTTTGTCAAAACCACTAAAATTAATTTTGGGTCGACCAAAACGAAACATTTTCCTCCAAAAGGACCACTTTTTGAAAATCCGCACCCCCCTTGAAAAAATCCTGGCTACGGGCCTGGACTACCATACCCTACCTTAGGTGGTATCCCCGAACATTTTTCATCAAAATGACCGCAAATGATGAAAAAGAAATCATATAATGCCCAGGACCACTTTTTACAGTTTACATTTTGGTGCAATCGACGATAAACCATAAGGGTGTGGTAATCCCCCACCTGGGAAGACGAGGGTTGAAAGAATACGCAAACATCCGCTGAAACAAAAATGCAAGTAGTATGTTTTATTTAGTCACCTGAAATCACCCCAATGCCTATTAGTATTCATCTTGTTTTCGTTTAAGTCAGCGAAATCCAAAATGGAAACAAGTCTGGTGAACTCAACCACAAGTTTAGAAGTTACGAGTAGAATAATAACGAGACAAAACACTCGTGACTTTGACGGTTTATCGTGTATATAAGAGTAGAATCAAAAGTCAAGTGCGATTAGCTTATCTACTGTTTGTAGACAAGAATTGCACTGATAAAACTATCCTGACGCTCATTGAACATAAGACAAGCAATGCCGTTTTATTTCATTTACGCTGAAGGGTATGGAGGAATTTTAGACTGGAGGCATACGTGTTGACGGTGCTGTGCTTTCCGCGACAACGGTTACGTTGGTCTTTAGCGAGGCGCAGCACGAGTACTCCTTTCCAGGTTACACAAGCTAGAGCCCCGAGTAATGTAACCTCTTGTATTCTTTAACATTTAACGTTTTTGAAAATTGTTGCATGCATTTTTTTGTATACAAGTTTGTCTTTCATGCTGGTTTAATGTCAATACAATATAATACAAATTTCAGTGGGTTAAGGTGTTTATTGATTTAAAAAAATGTGATACAATCAGGCTACTCTTAATCATTTGTTTAAAAAAGAAATCAATAACATTGTTTCATTGTGAATTCTCTTTATTTTTCTGTTATTAAGGGCCCTGTCAACCCTTCATTTTCAGAAATGGGTTATGGGCTGTAACTCAGCGACGGATAATTAAATCCAAATCAAAGTATACATTTCTAGAAGTGGATTTGCATACTGAACATGATGGTCAGCTTATTTTTGGACCAAAATGTAAAATTATTGCCCTAAGGTCCAAAAAAGGTCAAAAAATCATGTTTTTGGCCCAAAATTTTACGGGAAAGCTATCTAAATGTTGCTTTGGTAAAATTTTAAACCATTTTAATTTTTAGAATCTAGAAAGCATTATCTAGGAACGCATTTCTCAAATTTTTGATTTTTATCTTATTTTTTGAAATATTGCCAAAAATAGGTCAAAATGTGGCATATTTTGCCAAAAATGGTGTCAGGAGTGGGATTTTTGACATTTTTTGGACCAATTTTTGGCGATATCTCAAAAACTAAGAAAAAAATCAAAAATTTGAGAAAAATCGATCCCAGATATTGCTTTCTAGATTTTAAAAATTAAATTGGTAAAATTTTTTACCGAAGCAAAATGTTAGCTTTCCCGTAAAATTTTGGGCCCAAAACATGTTTTTTGGGCCCTAGGTCCAAAATTACGCATTTTGGTCCAAAAATGACCTGACCATCATGTTCAGTATGCAAATCCGCTTCTAGAAATGTATACTTTTATTTGAATATAATAATCCGTTGCTGAGTTACAGAGCAAAAAACATTGATGAAAAAAGCCTTAACAGGCCCCTTAAGGGATATCCAAACATCCACTGCATTACTAATGCTAGTAGTTTGTTATTTGTATGCACATTTATTTATCTGGGGAATTCAACCAACAGTTTGAAAGTTAAGAGAAGAAAACTATCGATACAGAGTATCGTGACTTTGAATACTCGTGTGTTTAAAGTAGAGACAAAAGTCAGATTTGATCATTTTATCAAGTTTGTATTAAATGATTTTGATAAATAATAATAATAATTACGATTTATTTCAAACTTTAATGTTAACCAGCATGTCAGATTGCTATATTTTCTTACATTTCCAAACACACCTAACACTGAAAAAAAACATGCAATTTTTTCAAATTTTATTTCAGGAATGTATTTGCACTTACTGCAAATATGAGCCTAATTTTATTGAAAAATACCATTGGGAAACGATTGATCAAATTTTGATGCTACACAACAAATTGTTTTTTGGCCGTCATTTCGAAACGGTATGTTCGATTTTTGAAATTGTTCTTTGTTTTAGTTCTTTTGAAGTACTTCATTTGTGACCAGAGTTCAACGTAAAACTCTTTCGCAAAAGCGCTTTTTCGGTGTCACGTACATATGGACCCAACCCTATAACGGGCATGTGGCAGACCTTGACCCTTAAGTGTTAAAGTTCAACCTGAATGCCGTAATTGTTGACAGCAAATTGCACCCCTAAATGGCGTACGATGATGTAATTCTCACCCCAAATAGCTACACAAATGGCGCAACGGCTTAAGATTGTAAAAGTAAAACCTTTTTGCTTGAAAATTAGGTACTAAAAAGAACAAAATTAAAGTCATTTGTTCATTAACATTTTAATACTTGTTTCCTCTTGTTTTTAAAAGTTATGACACTTGTATTAGTTTTGTTATCAAACACATTTCATTTATTTCTTGGTACGTAATGGGTGAACGAAATCACTGTACAGAGCCTGCGTGTGTGTTCAGCAAGTGACTATTTGTTTAAATTAAAAATATATTACAAAACTTCGAGGTCCGTTTTCAAAAATTAAAAAAAGATTTTTAAAGCTAAAGGCTCCCTCTTTCATCATATAGAGTAAAACGAGGTATTTTCAGTTGGATAATTTTTGACCTGAAGTGCCTACTATAATATTGAGGGTTCAACCAACCGGAACATTTTTTGTTAGCTTTTGTAATAGGCTATAAATAGTAATTAACGTGAGTATCAATTAGAGGAAACGTTTGAATATGGAATAAAATTTCAGTGTACAATGTAGAATATCAATGCATAAAGTTCATTTGCTCATAATATTAGACGCTGTATCCTGGACCATTATCTTAAAAATTTTAGATTTAAGTAAAACGACACCGAATTACGCACTATTATGAAGCACTCACTTCAATTACGTTAGGCATTTGAATGTAGGTTGGGTGAATGAATACAACCTAAATGAACCCTCTCTGGTACCGGTCAATTTAATTTCAGTTTAAAATAGAAAGCTATGAATGAAACAGCACAATTAAGCTTTAAATGTTTGCAGTGCTTCATTTCAAAAGGCGATGCACGAGTTTAAAAGCTACTATGCACCAGAATGGTCCGCTTCAAATACGTCCATGTTGTATAATTTTGTTTTATTATTTTCCTAACAAAATGTTTCATAATATTACCAATATAGAAAATGTTTCCTATCAAAGTATAAATTTGTTGATGTCTAATCAAATAACATTGACATTTACCATGGCTAATGTGTTTTGACGGTTAATATACAGACTAACCATAGTTCCATGGAGCAAGCAAAATTACATTAGTTTTGTTTACTAAAACTATTTTTTATATGAGGTCTTTTAGCACAACTTGAAAACTTTTAAATAACGGGACACCAAATTTCCAACAATTATGAAACACTCACTTCAATTGCAGTAGGCATTTGAAAGTAGGTTGGGTGAATGAATACCCTCTCTGGTACCGGTCAATTTCATTTCAGTTTAAAAATAGAAAGCTATGAATGATACAGCACAGTTAAGCCTTCAATTTATGTAGTGCTACTTTTCAAAAAAACATACACCCGTTAAAAGAGCTACTTAGTACTTTATTGGTCACCGCTTCAAATTCGTCGAGGTTGTGTCATTATTTTCCGACAAAATGTTTGATAATATTACCAAAGTAGAAAATGTTTCCAACAATTAAAAGACCTTGACCGTTTCATCCAAGTAAACATTTTTGATGTCTAATCAATAACAATGACATTTGCAATGGCTAATTTATTTTGACGGTTATTATACAGACTAATCTTACTTACATGGAGCAAGCAAAATTACATGTATTTACTAAAACTAAAATTTATTCACATGAGGGTCTTTTGTGCAACTTGGAAAGTACTGTAAGATTTCAAATAAAATGAACTGTTTTGGTCTATAACCATAATAACAGAATAGAATCTTTTTATTTAAAATATATCGGACAGTTAAAGCCAATATGTAAAATTGACGAAGCATCGTGACCTTTGGTTCCAAACGAAAAGTTAATGAAAAATGTTATAAGGTCAACACTAAAATAAACATAAAACACACAACCAATTAGTTTTATATTGCTTGCTGGTGCTTTTTAAGACCTTTGAAATACGATTGTAAAATAATGAATGGTAGAGACAGCGTAATCATTTTATATTGTATATAGGGCATGTAACATGGATAATGTTTTTGCTATATTATTTTATAGTCCTTGACCATAAACTTTACCCCAAAACAAGTATTCTATTTCTTGAATAAGTATTGAGGATGTATGCACTATCGCGAAGTCAAAATATCAACGATTTCTTGGTGGATTAAAGAAGACCCCGGGAAGACGACGCATCAAACGAGTTATATGCATTTAATGCTCAAACATGTGATTAATTCAAACACAAGAGATTTATAAATAATCAAGTCTCGTTTAGCGACTGACAGATTGAAAACAAAACGGCACGATCATTACTATTTCATGTGCTTATCAAGGGATACAGTTATGTGAGAATTATGCAGGCTCAAATTCTGTGGGAATTGGGAATTACAAGAACACTTCTAGTAATAAACTATGACCTTGAAGTAGATTCCTACTAACAACGTAAGGGTGCACTTGGGAAATATATTCTATATAAAGGATTGAACAGATAACACGTTGCAAAATACACAAATGATGAAACATCTCGAGTGGTTTATCTTCTAGACAGCTACATCTGATTATCTTCCCTTATTATTTGTGTGTAGCGATTGTTTAACATATCATGTTTAACTGATCAAGCAAAACAATTGAACACAAAAATTAATAATAATTCATTTAACTTAAGTTCTTAGAAGAAATTTTGTTTTGACAAACATGTTCATAGTAAAAGTGAATGACATACGTGTCCAACCAAGACGGATCTCCTCTTTCCAGTGATACTTGAATCAGTACTGAGCACTGGTGTATGGCGTCCCTATAATTTCATAATGGTAGCAAGGCCTAGAAAACTTGTCATGATGTCATATTCCCGTGTTGCAGTCTTCGAGGCACGGCCTTGGCTTCGAGTACTTCTTAAGGATCTCGACCTCGATCTCAACCATGTTATTAATGATTCTCTTTCCTAAGGACTATCGACTACCGAGGACATTTATTTTGTAGACTAATATTTTGTTTTTCAAAACAAACACAAGAAAGAGTTGCCCTGTATTTCTGCCTTCATGCACTTTAAATTTCACTTTTGTCTACCATGTTACAATGTTTACGACTAGAGTCACAAAAGTAAGTGTTAACTTAGTCTGAATAATAAACCAATTTGTTTGTAAAAAAGTAATCTAAATCCTGTAGCATATACTTCTTGTTGCATTTTCATTGGGATGTGTTTAATTCTTTTCGAGATCAAATTAACATTTAAAATTATTACTTTTCTGTACTAATCTCTGTACCGATCAATATCCAAGGCGTAGGAGATTGATCTCTAAATGTATAAAAAGAAACGCTTTACGGAAATGTATTGTAAACTCAAACATACCACTTAGTACAAAGGAGTAAGTAAAACGGAAGTCCTTTTTTAAAATCGTAAAAGTCCTTGGGAATTAGAAATTGGCTACGGATACCCAAGTTCATGACCTTGGACACCAAGTAATTGGGCTTGGGCACTTAGTCCTTGGCCTTGGTCTCGGACACCAACTCTTCATCCTTGTCCTTGACTACTGCACTGTGTCATTCAAACCAAATTTAAGAGATTCAAGGTTTTGCTATGTTTGTTTTATTACTTTTAACAATATTGGGTGTAACGTGTTTTTTTTTATAGATAATTAGCATAAATAAGCAACATTGTTGCGGAGTTCAAATATATTTTGTCTGTAAATCCTTGACCAAATATTTTGATATTTAGAGGTATTTTTTGTGTTGCAAAAATACTTCATAAAGTACTTTAACCATTTTGGCGCCAAAATTTCCTTTTCGACTGCTAACATTAGGCATAAGACTTGAATACATATATTTACCCATTCTTAGATTTACCAATTCAACCTAATGCGCCTTTTATTATGTTCATTGTACAGATTTTTTCTCTCTGTACCATCCCTCTCAATTTTCAGGCAAAACGCTTACCTTGTACCCCATTGTCTCCATATGTTTTGATCAACAATAAAGGAAAAAATATAGCGTCTGCCAAGTAGAACTATATGTCGTGATGTATTACTTAATGCACTTAAGTGTTCACTGACATTAAGCTTGGTTATGCTTTTAAAGGAAATGTATTACAATTGAAATGTAAAGCTACTGCCACATATTTCAGGTTGAATGCTAAGGGTGTAATAGATGCTTTTTGACAAGTCAAGTCATGCATTAGAAATATAACAGGATTTTAAAGCGATTCCTAAACAACAATGGATTAGACAGAAATGTATGCAAGACATGCAGAGTACGTCGTTTGATATGCAAGGCGCTGCATTGTCATCTTTTTAATGCCAAATTTATTTTCATATTAACGACATTTTTAGTGTCTTATTTCTTACAGGGGCACGTACTACTATAAATGCATATTCAATACAAATGCCGTTTTCATGCTTTGTATCTTTTGTTTTTTCTCTTATATTTAAATTACTTCAGTTCAAAATTAAAATTAAATCCCATCGGATACGCATTATAAAATGTGACCGTTCGTCTCTAATTAGTCATAAATACAATCTCTGAGTCCACAGAAAAAAAACTTTATTTTTTCATATATATATATTTCACGTAGAGTCTGAAAAATTGCATTTACGGCTGGCTTAAGATGAACGAACACTTTTTTGCGATGCACAGAATATGATGTTATGATTCCTTTGATTCATCTGTTATTTTTAATCATTCATTCGCAAATGTATAATTATGAATACTGCATTCTTCCTTTAATCATATTATTGTGCAATAAAAATTCATGAAAGAAAATAAAACACGCATAAGCCAATAACTTGAGTGAAGCTTTGATCCGTTGGTATTTGGGAAATTGTTTATTAACTCGCATGCGTTCTATATAGTATATTGACGGGACAGAAATCTCATTTCCGTACGATGGGCCAAATTCCATTGTATAGAGACACGTCCATAATCCCTTCAATTCCGACAGCCTTGATTCGCTTTTATATGTACGAATAGTATTGGGGTATGGACGAAATTAGGTTATATCAATACGGGTGTTAATGTTTCAATATGAGGGAATTCAAAAATTAATAACGCGTATCTTAAGAGTATCAATAGCATTTTAGACGACACAATTTTACACTATGAGCAAAATACTACACCACAGTGTAGTATGTGTAAAGCTCCTAAATTAGTGTAAATATCAAGTTTGTAAGAAAACTAATTGTCTCAATAATGAATATTTAAAAAAAGATTCCAACAGATACGAACCGACAGATACGAACATTAGGTATAGGGAATACAATGGTTAAAAATCAAGTATTTTTAAAACATCTCCCATGCACTTTTTCTTCTTCAGAAGCCATAAGAGTTTATGATTTTGTATGTTTTTCATGAGTTGTTAGTAGTCGAAATTTCAACATTTCTCTAACCAAAGTTGCACGGTTTATCGGAGAATGAGCCATATACAAGTACATAGCCCCTTCTACCTTACGTCATGAATATCCGTCTTGCAACATAATACTATTTACCAATCACTTATTCACTGTTTTTTTCGTAAAATACGAGAACTAAGTACTGATTTGCTTTCGTGTCGATATGCACTAAAACCATTAATAGTTTTGAATTGCATGAAGAAAAAAGTGAATTTATCAATACGGGTTAATGTTTCAATATGAGGGAATTCAAAAATTAATAACGCGTATCTTAAGAGTATCAATAGCATTTTAGATGACACAATTTTACACCAGAGAGCTAATGGTTCGTGAATGAAAGTGTTTCAAAATAACACTAATGTTTTTAATTTGTCCAAAATTACTAAATAATGTATAATGTATTATATTTCTTTTGTATTTCAAAAATACATTTTACCTTTTTGATACAGTAAAGTTGTTTAGGAGCTAGGACACCCGAGACTGAACTGGGTCAGGTAGTTTGAGTCCTTCCGTAGCACCATTACGCAGATGATATCTGAATACACTGAGCCCTTGGTATACGGGGCATTAAATAGGGCCGGGGCCTGAGGTTGAAAGAGATAAACTGTGCGGTTTCCATTAATATATATTGTGTTCATATTTTGATTATTCTTAGCGGTAATGTCGTTGACGTTAATTTCCCATAATGTTTCATTTAAGATTTGACCTGACTGAAAGGTCGTTCTGAGGTTTATTGGCCTCCCCTTTAAGTTAACAGTTTACTCCTTCATTAAACATCAGAAGAATTGGGGTTCTGGTTTAAAACAAATCAGAGAGGAGCTCATGACTTTAAGATCTTTTTGTTAATGTTGTTTCATTTACGATTTTTGATGGTTTAGTTTAATTGTTGATACCTTTAACAGGAACGTTTTAATTATCTGTAAAAAACAACATCAGATTTATCCTAAACATTCCATAATTTTTTTCATTAATCTATTTGAAATACATTGTTAAATTTATAAAGTTCAAATACATATACAAGTACATAGCCCCCTTTACCTTACGCCATGAATATCCGTCTTGCAACATAAGACTATTTACCAATTACCGTACTTATTCCCTGTTTTTTCATAAAATACGATAACTAAGTACTGATTTGCTTTCGTATCGATATGCACTAAAACCATTAATAGCGTTGAATTGCATGAGGAAAAAAGGGTAGTGAATTTATCACTTAGTAAACTTGAATTTTTATAGCAAACATTGCAGATGTAAATACTGAGAAAACAATTATTTTTTGGGGCGCTGCTGTGTGCATGTTATACCAGTTGACTCTTATTGAGAGATAAAAAAGTAACTTAATATACAATGGACGTTTTATGGGCTAGCTGTATTAATCATGCTTTGTGACTGGAATTCAACCTTTGAGAGTGTGAAAAATCGGTACCCCAAATGATGGGCTATTTCAATATGCCTTGAAATTCCTGCAACGCTCCATTGCCCGATAAGATTTGTTGAATAATGAAAAAATATATCCTTTTACAACGCTTAATGGTATATTAATAGAAATCACGAAGTGGTTTCTTCAACACACGCTTGGGTAATAAAAGCAATTCAATGAGATGAACCAGGGTAACAGTATTTTGATAACATTTTAGTTACTTTGTATTCAACATTACCCTTGCTTTTTGAAAATATGTTGTAATCACTTTATTTCAGGAATGTATTTTGTACTTACATACTGCAAATATGAGCCAAATTTTATTGCAAATTCCACCGGGAAGTTTTCAAATTTTTGCGGGGAAATTTTGACGTGACACGACAAATTGTTTTTTTGGCCGCCATTTTGAAACAATTTGTCAGATTTTCAATTTTTTTTGGTTTGAGTTATTTTGAAATACTTTACCTGTGACCAGAGTTTCAACTTTAAATTCCTTCGCGAAAGTGCTTTTTCGGTATTGGGTCCATACGGACCCATCCTTGACCACTAACGGGAATGTAGCAGACCATAACCACTTAAGTATTAACTCACAACAATTGATGTTCTACAACACGGTATAAGTGAAAATATTCAAGAATAATAAAGTCCATTTGTTGAATTGGTAATCTAACTTTTAATTTATATTCAATCAGGTATTTTCGGTTTTGTTACTCACAATCATTCCATGAAGGAAATGAATATTGACATTCAAAACAAGTTTCAATTAATTTGCGAAGAAGTGAAGAAAACATCTTTAATTTCAGTGGCTATTTTAAACTAAAAGACGACAAGATTGTCAGTTATTTGTTCGACTTGTTCAAATAGAGTTGTTTGTTTCTCTCACAAGGTTAAATAAGAAAAAGATATAAGGAAGTCGTAAATTCACTACGGAGCAGCATTTATCTTAGAATTCAAAATTGATTTTATACATTTAAGCAGTTGGAGCTACTAAATATTATATATAACTAAAACCAAGAAAGACTTTTAGACGTCAAACAAACAAATGTCAAGTAAAGCAAATACTGTGCAAGCCTGTAAACGTTTGGATAAAATTTCAATATTGCCTTGTATAATATTAAAATAAAATATAATACTACAAGTTGTGTTTATCATTTGATAACGTCATCAATCTTACATGTTATCTTTTACTCTATTAATATCTTTGATATATATAGTTGTTGGAAGTGTTATGCTATATCAATTTCTACTCATTATTATTATTGTTGTTTACTAACTGTCTGTATTTTGGTAGTATTTGAGAAAAACGGCATTTTCGAAAATAAGTGCTTTGAAAATAGCTACTTTATGATTCAGCTGTACCTGAAAATAGCTGAAAATCTGCGTGTCAAAATAAAATATTATCGCATATCTTAGTATAGTAAAATTACGATAGATTCAGAATCTGTATTAATAAAGCATAAAATTACTGACTTTTATTGAGTCCTTCCCAAGTTTTAATAATTATTATGTTTTGTGAATAATTGTGAGTAAAGAATTTGGGCATCAACAGATATACGTACTTAAAATGATTGTTATGTTTGAAGTATGATGTATAATTTCTACCAGTACAATGCTTCGGTCAACTATTACAATGACCCCTTTTAACCGACAACCCTTTTTTTTCCCAAGATATTCAACTAAATTGAATACTCGCCTACCGTGTTCTTAATAATACGCTTTTGGTCGTTAAATACGCTGTTTACTTATTCTATAATACATTATTACTGTAACTTCTTGACTTTCGTCTCGTCTGCAGAAAACAGAATAGGTGAAAATACTTTTTATCACAATTATATTATGTATCTTAAAATACCAGGACCGCAACGGTTAAAAAGAAACTTAGATCTCTCTGAAACCGTTAATACTTTTGCCGCAGCCTTACTAAAATGGTGTTATATTGTTGAAAGCCCTTTACAATCATGAGGTCCTTGCGATATTTTGTTGTATATATTTTTACATGTATTTGACGCTGCACAATATTTTCAATAATAGCAAGAGGTTGTAATAATTCAAGACCAATGTGTTGCGAAGCGTAGTTAAGTGTAGAATCAAAACATGTATCTAAAATTAGAAAATGCTTTATTGTATTTCCGTTTATTTTAGTATCCTTTATAAAATCCGTATAGGGCACTTTATGAATGTTTTAGTTGCTGTTCTTTACCTTTTATTCTTGAAATATTAGAAAGTCGAGGTGGCGCTATGTGGTGGAATAAGTATCTCATCTTTATTCAGTTTTTCGCTAAATCAGATAACACTACACTTTTATATAGAAATGGTAAGAGGTCAAATATCAAAATATTCCATTTTACACAATAAGTTGATATTTACAATCAATAATATAGCAGTTACACTTTATTTGTAGGTAGAAGGCAGGTTGTGAACCCACTTCTTAAGTCATTACTTGAAAGTAGCTCGGATAAAGGATAACTGTGCAAATCTAATTGTAACGTACCAATGATCAAACGATATTGACGGCCCTTCTGACTGTGCAGGACTCCTTCTTGAGAGCAATTGACGACCAGAAAGCTGTATTTCTGGTCATGATTGACATGTCTGCCGCGTTTGACACTGTGGATCACAGTATTTTCTTGCAGCGTTTATCCGATGACTATGGCCTTTGTGGTTCTGTCCATCACTGGTTTAGGTCTTATTTGATCAATAGATCGTCCCAAGTTTGTGCTTCTGGTTCCACCTCTTTTGAGACACGACTTAAGTATGGCGTTCCACAGGGTTCGGTCATCGGACCACAGGCTTTCGCTTACTATTCTCATACAATTGGCCAGATCATTCGCAAACATTCTATCCAATACCACATCTATGCGGATGATACCCAGTTATATCTGACCTTTGACCCAAAGCTCCCTGGTGATGCAGCTTGCGCTTTGTTTAGACTTGGTTGCTGTGTGAAGGAGTTGCAGGCATGGATGGCTTCCAACAAGTTGATGATGAACCCCGAGAAGACCGAGTTATTCATCTGTTCTTCTGCTACGCACTACAATCACCTAAAACATCTCTCCTTCAACCTTGGTGATGTTGAGATCCACCCTTCTACATCTGTCAGAAACCTTGGTGTGGTCTTCGACTGTCATATGAAGATGAACGACCACGTGACTCAGCTCTCTTGTTCTTTGAACTTTCAAATCAGGAACCTGAACATAATCCGTCGGTTCCTTGATTTCAATTCCACCCAAAGTGCTGTCCGTGCTTTTATCCTCTCAAGGTTGGATTATTGTAGTGCTCTTCTTAATGGCATCTCACAGAAGAATTTGACTCGTCTTCAGAGGATCCAAAACCGATGTGCTCGGCTCATCTTCAAGAAACAAAAGCGCACTCATTCCTCTCCTCTCCTAAAGGAGCTCCATTGGCTTCCTGTTGCCCAGCGCATCCAATTCCGTACCCTTGTCAATACCTTCAAATCTCTGAATAGCCTCTCTCCGCAATACATCTCATCCCTCCTTCACATTCAAAAATCGTCTGGTTACTCCCTTCGGTCCTCTACATCCATCCGCCTGAGCTCTCCAAGGACCCGTACTCTGACTGGCGACATGGCTTTTTCTACCTCGGCGCCACGCATTTGGAATAAGCTCCCTGCTGCGGCCAGAGGCTCCACTACCGTTGTCACCTTCAAGAAGTCCATCAAAAGTCACCTTTTCCCCAATTAGTTGGTTGTGTCCTCTTCCTTCCTTTTTTCTTCTCTTTCTCATTCTCAGCGCTTTGTATCCTTCTGGTTAAAAGGCGCTTTACAAATGCCAGTGTATGTATATGTATGTATATATATGTATGTATAATAACTTACGTAAGTCAACTGAAAATAAAATAAAATAGAATAACAAACAACCAGTCACTTTCTAACACCAAATGCTTAAAGTCCAGGCCTGCTTGCGGACAGCACTGTCACACTAATAGATTATTGCCTATCTAACATTTTGACGAAATTGCCTATCTTGCCCAAGTGATTTTTGGTTGTTACGTATTACTTCTACAGACATGTAATCATATCCATTGTTTTTGTGTTGTATCATCAACTTCTTGTACAGAAAAAGTTCGGAAAAAGCAACGAACTACGGATATTAGACTCACGTTTTTTTTCTGTTTTTTTTCTCAATTTTGTCAAAATGTTAGATAGGCAATAGTTGTATTAGCGTGACGCTAAGCTTGTCTTTAAGGTTGCTGTTCCTCGAGAATATCGTGACTGGTTATGTTCTTTACAATAATTTACTACTTTAGTAACCTACTTCTCCTACTTACACATGACACATAAATAGCACATATTATGGCTTACATAAAAAAATAGAGGCTATAGTTTAACATTAGCTTTGACTAATTGATTTAACTCCTTTAAAAACTGCGTTAACAATGTGTGTCTTTCGGACCATTCAATTTCAACAGTTTATGGTTAAAACGCATGCTACAATTACAAATGATAATTTCGAATTTTCAACAATAATGTATCGTAAAAAAGAGCTGGACCGTAAAAACGTATTTAAAATTGTTGCTTCCGTTGAGTAGTTACAGGTTTACTGTTGCCAGTTGTTTTGAGGTGGCAACCACACGCCTTACCCTCAGACTTTGGCGGACTACCATACCCTACCTTAGGTGGTATCCCCGAACATTTTTCATCAAAATGACCGCAAATGACGTAAAAGAAATCATATAATGCCCAGGACTAATTTTGTTTGCGTTTTGTTGCAATCGACGATAAACCGTTAGGGGGTGGTAATCCCCCTTGTAAGACGAGGTTTAAAGGATAGGCAAACATCCGCTGAATCAAAAATGCAAGTAGTATGTTTTATTTAGTCACCTGAAATCACCCAAATGCCTATTAGTATTCATCTTGTTTTCGATTAAGTCAGCGTAATCCAAAATGGAAACAAGTCTGGTGAACTCAACCACAGGTTTAGAAGTTACGAGTAGAATAATAACAAAGGCAGAATACTTGTGACGTTGACGGTTTATCGTGTATATAAGAGTAGAATCAAAAGTCAAGAGTGATTATCTTATCTACTGTTTGTAGACAAGAATTGCACTGATAAAACTATCCTGACACTAATTGAACATAAGACAAGCAATGCCGTTTTATTTCATTTACGCTGAAGGGTGTGGAGGCATTTTAGACTGGAGGCATACGTGTTGACGGTGTTGTGCTTTCCGCGACAACGGTTGCGTTGGGTTTTGGCGAGGCACAGCACAAATACTCCTTTCCAGGTTACACAACCTATAGCCCTCGGTAACCGCACGGGTTCGTTAACGTGATTTAACGTTTTTGAAAACCTTTGCATGCATTGTTTTGTAAACAAGTTTGTTTTTCATGCTGGTTTCATGTCAATACAATATTATACAAAGTTGAGTGGGTTATGGTGTTTATTGATTTAAAATATTGTGATACAATCAGGCTACTCTTAGTGTAATGTGATACAATCAAGCGAAATGATCTAAAACATTGTTTCATTGTGATTTTTTTTTTCTGTTATTAAGCGGATAGCCAAACATCCACTGTATTAAGGGGGGCAAGCACGTCACTCAATTTTACGTTTTTGCAAATTTACTTTGTACCATAACTTTCTAATAAAAAGCTTAAAGTTAATAAGAGCATAAATTAACAGAAAGGAATGGCTTACATAAAAAATAGAGGCTATAATAAGTTTAACATGAGGTTGCCAATTCTTTAAATCGTAGCAACTGTAATGATGCAGCTGTACCACCTTGTAAATTTACCATGGTTAAGTTTGATGTTGTTTCTGAAGATGATCTTCTTGATATCATTAAGAAGTGTCCAAACAAATCTTGTGTCCTAGATCCCTTGCCATCTTGGCTTGTGAAACAACATATTACTGTATTGCTGCCCAC